>JAJEJO010000110.1:367153-639370 GCA_020662805.1 Glaucomys volans | reverse complement strand
AAAAAAAAAAAAAAAAAAAAAAAAAAAAAAAAAAAAAAAAAAAAAAAGGTAGTTTTGATTCTTCCAAAATCTATTTTAAAAATACTGCCCCAATTTACCTCAAATTTCTTCATCTTTTCCATTGTGATCAAGCGCCTTGATGTGTGACTGGAAAGCTTCTGCTCGCAGTTGCTGATGAGTTTCAGGCAAGGGTGCCAGGGTACCATCTCTTCAGTGTACCTGAAGAAAGAACAGCTGACTACTATGAATATTTACATGTGAAGTTCAACAGGATCATCATGGGGATTTAACCAGTGTGGTGATGGACTCTTCTCCCTCTATATAAGGTATCATGTGCTAACTGCCCACAGAATTCATAAAGAGCCTACCTGTATTTTAACAGCAAAGCATTTTAATATGGCCAATAAAAAAATGCAGTTTATTTTTTTAACCTTTGAAAAGAAAATCAGAAAGAACCAAGTACCTTTTTATTGAAGAGTACCAAACATTTAAAGCACAAGTACATGATCCCACAAGAGCAGATAAGACAGATAGATGTACACCCTATAGTCCCTAGACATTCATGACAGAATGACTGGTTTGGAGACTTTTATAAATTGCCAAATTATAAAGTTCTCTATGGCATACACTTTCCCCTGTAAAATGAAGTGTACCTGCAAAATTATAATGACATCTTGAGATCTCTGTTTAATTTGTAAATACTGGACTAAAGTTATTTATACAATTATTCAAATAAACTAAGATCACATCAGTTATCTGGTCACATTAACCAGAAAATAAAAGTGAAACTAGGACAATGGGTGGTGGAGATTGTGCTGGTTAATACATGTACCACATGAAAGATGCAGTAGTTAGTAACCTTGTATCTCAAAGGTTGTTGGTACCAATCTTGGCAGAGAAAACACGTGATAGACATGGAACAAAGTTCTGAAGTAGAATGTAGAATAATAGCAGGGAAGGACTCACCAGGTATGAATGACAGTTTTTGTTTTTCTTTTGAAAATCTTTATACCTTTCTGGATAGTCTGAACACACATTTAGTATATGGGTAATCTTAATGCTCTGATCCAAAATGGGAACGGTACTGATTAAAAACACAAGACCTCAGCTAGCTGTTCTAATGTGTCAACATCACCTTCACTACCACTCTTCCAGGCTTTGCCAGGTCTCTCTGACCTTCAACAAGCTCTCCCTCATTACCTCAATCACATACTCAAAACTTTCACCACCCACTTACCAAGTAACATTCATACTGCAACTTCACTTTATTATCAGTGGCAGCAATTCTCTTGAAGTCATTCTCTGCCTCTTTCCCTAGAACTTTACAAGAAATTATGACCATTTCAGTCTCACTTCATCTAATAATTCTTTAATGTTCTCTGTACAGTCTGAAATGTAATGTACTTCTTATAAAATTAGTTGATACAAATTTGGAATCTTCATAGAAAGCACTTATGATATGGGCACACAATCTATAGCAAGTCTAAGAATAAAATGAAAAGTAGAAAACAGAGAGAAAATACAGCTTTGACTTTAAGCAAACTGTAGGATCTGTGGATGCCTTAAATAGTATTTGCCAAACTTAGTAATATATGCTTTTTTAAGAAGGAAAAAAAAAAACCAAACTTTTATTTCCTAGTGAAACTGATGTTAAATATTTTTATTAAAATATCACTAAAGGGCTGGGGATATAGCTTAGTTGGTAGAGTGCTTGCCTTGCAAGCACAAGGCCCTGGGTTCAATCCTCAGCACCGCAAAAAACACCAAAAACGTTACTAAAGGTGTTGTGGTGTATGCCTGTAATTCCAGCAGCTCAAGAGGCTGAGGCAGGAGGATTGAGAGTTCAAAGCCAGCCTCAACAACACTGAGGTGCTAAGCAACTCAGTGAGACCCTCTCTAAATAAAATGCAAAATAGGACCAGGGATGTGGCTCAATGGTCAAGTGCCCTGAGTTCAATACCTGATACCCCCAAAAAAGTTACACTCAAATATGTACCAACCTAAATTAGAAAAAAATTCCTTATGTTAATATTCCTTATATAAATTTATAAATATAAAATAAATGTAAAATATTTATAAATATATATTTTAACATAAATTTATAAATATAAAAAATTTATAAAATATATAAATTTATATACATAACACCAAAAACAAATTTATAAGTCAAATTCAAGGTATATAACCAATGTAATTTTAAATAACATTTATGACATAAAAAATGCTAAACTGCTGAAACAACATTTCCAGCATTTGGCTTAACAGCACATGAGCATATTTATCTGCCTTATATTATCTTTTTGATTGAATCTTTAATTTTAAGCATGAAGAAAAATAATCTGAATCATCATCATTATCAATAATAATTTGTTTTGACCATTAATCTAGTATAGTGCTCCCTTGGTATCTGTGAGACAGTGGTTCTAGGACCCCTATACAGATATGAGAATCCAGAGGATATGGAAATGCTAAGATATTGGCATATAATGTATGCATGATCTTCTGTATTTTTAAAATCATCTATAGATGACTTACAATACTTAAAACTATATAAACGCTATGGAAATAGCTGTTAAACTGTATTGTTAAGGGAATAATGGCAAGAAAAGTCTAGGCTCAGTATAGACACAATTATAGTAGGTCTAACTATTTTTTTTATTGTTTGTTTTGTTTAGCTATACATGACAGCAGAATGCATTTTGATTCACTGTACACAAATAAAGTAAATGGATGGAGTTGGAGACTATCATGCTAAGTGAAATAAGCCAATCCCAAAAAACCAAAGTCCGAATATTCTCTCTGATAAGTGGATGCTAAAACATAAGGAGGGAGGGGTGGAAGGGATAAGAAAAGAATGGAGGAACTAACTATTTTTGATCCAAGGTTGGTGAACTCCACAGATATGGAGGGCTAACTGTATGTTAATGAGCCAATTTAACAGTATATTTCCAAAATACCATACTAAAAATTTAAAAATGCAGTTAAAAAATTCTTCACTGCATTATTTACTAGCATATTATTCATACCAATAGACTGCTTGTAAACTGTTAAAAGACATAAATCTGTACTTTGCTTAAACTATTATAAAAGTATCTTAATTCTGTGTTTATTACTACCCTCTACAATCTAAGTTACATATTTAAAAACTAAGGCAAATCTGCAAGGCAGATTAGTGGTTGCCAAAGGCAGGAGTGGTGATTACCACCACATATGGGGTTTCTTTTGGGGATGATAAAAATGTTCTGGAATTAAACAGTTATGATGGTTGCACATGGAGAAGTACAGTTTAAAGGGGCAATTTTATGGACTATAAATTATATCTCAACTTTAATAAAAAAAAAAACAGCTTTTTCACAGATCAATTTTGAGTCATTTTCCTGTAAATCTTCATGTCTCAATTACTTTCCAAATGTCATTAGAATTCCATTTCTCAGTAGAGAAACAGATTTTGGATTAACTGGAACAACAATAAAAACAGTTAAGGAATCACTGTTTGCTATTTCCTAGATAAGAGATGAAAATAATCTGATCTTCACTGATCTGAGGTACCACAAACTTCACTTAACCACAATTAAAATATATTGCCAAATCTGATTAGAGGGCATGTTATTAGGCTTCTTGGTCATAATTTTTAATATTTTAATTTTTAATTGAACCTGGGCAAACAGCCACAATACCATCAGTAGCTTTGTGACGCCATCACTTCAAACACACATAAGCCAAACTTGTGCCCTGTCCTAAATGAACAGAACACAGATATTCAGGATCATTTGCAAGTAGTCAAAAATGTGAATAAACCTCAAAATATCAATGGATTATAGTGATGTCACATAGTAAATCTCTCTGAATGTAAGTATCAACCACAGAGTACAGAGGAAGGATGGATTATTTTGGCTGAGAAACAGTAGATAAGTGTGAAAGAAGTGGTGACAATTTAGCCTCTTGGAAGATGACTAGAATTTTACTAGCAGAGAAAAAAAAGAAAGGCCATAACAGAATAAACTAAGATGGAAAGATGAAAGTATGCAAGATATTGTGACAGTGGCAAAAAATCTGATGTACTGGATTAGGAAGAGTCTAGACAAGAGGAAAAACAACAGAAGTTTGTAACTCATAGTTTCTTCACTAGAATTAAAATCACCAAACACCAAGAAAATCCTTTACAATTAGTTATGACAACTTTTTAAATGCAACTGAGCTTTTGGATAGTATTTTACTTTTATTATGTCTAATTGTAGTTTTCAAAATGTCCTATGTTTCAATAATACCTTAACCTGATTATAATATGTAATATATATTATGTAACAACAGGATTTGAGTAAGTTAATTCAACAGTAGGACTAAAAATCTACATTCACATTCACTAAACTAGAAACACAAAAGTCTTAAAACCAATCTGTGCTAAGCTACAATCTTTGTACCTGGTCTAATAAAAAGCTACATGTTTGTTTGTTTGTTTGTTTGTTTATTTATTTATTTATTTATTTATTTATTTGCGATGCTGGGGATTGAACCCAGGTCCTTGTGCTTGCAAGGCAAGCACTCTACCAACTGAGCTATATCCCCAGCCCCAAAAGCTACATATTTAATGGAAGATAAACTAATTACAAACTGTTTAATTTAGAAGCAAGAACATTATCTCAAACCTACAGATCACTTTGGTCTTAAATTCTTTTTGCTACTGTGTTATTTTACAAAAAATGAAGATTTTGGATGATTTATACTGCAAAAATGAAAATGGTTCATTTTTCTAGCATAAACTCAAGATAAACCAAGTTTGCTAATAAGCTAGCAATTAATAAAAATTAATAATTTGTTGAAAAGATCCTTTAAGACTTAAGAGAGAAGAGACAATGGAGTTCTAGAAATGAACATTAGAGGACCTAGAAATAATGCTCTAGGTTCAAATAAGGAAAATAAATACCACACAATCTTCCCATGTGCTAGCCACACACCTGGAAAAAGTCTATTCCTCAACATAAAATCTAAAGCAAAGAAAAAATCAAAAACATGTCGCCCTTGTTTATTTCTAAAACATCCCTTTGCTTCTATGTATTTGAAAATATCCCTTTGTGCAAAATTATTAAAATTTTAGAAAAGTCAGTGAAGAAAAATCTAGTGTCAACTTTTTAAGATCTTTAGAAATAACATTTAAAGTATGTTTAAATGTTCTTTTTATAAAGGAATTTAAGAACTTCACAAGAAGTTATGTGATTCTTAATCACACAAATTTCATTATATTTAAATAACAAAATACAAACAGTGAACAATAAGATATGCGAGAAAGCAAGGAAGTACACAAAAACAAATGAGGAAACTTTAAAAGTACAGAAGAACCAGCCCAAAGAGATTCTCACTAGTTAAACTTGGGACAATTTGAACAACAAAATAAATAATAATAATAATAATAAATGATAACCCAATGAAGATACAGGAATCCAGACTATGCTACCATAAATAAATGTGTGAATAAACGAGAGACAAGGGACAGCTCTCCTTTATAGAATGCAAATGTGCAAATGCAGAAGAAATGATGGATTGAAAAGTCATTGCATCATGGTGGTTTGAAAACCACCATAAAAACCTGTAAAAAATGGGTTTGTCAATTGAGCAGAGTGATGAAGAACAAGATATTGTTTAATCTTTGGAAATACTAACCAAAGGGGAAACAACCACTTGGAGTTAAGAAACCTAATAGACAACAACCAGATAGATGGTTAAAGTTAAGATCACAAGACAGAATTTATGCCCCATGATGTGCTGCACAAAGATTATTTTTGTAGTATTCCTACCAAGAAAGCATTATCTCAGTCTGGTCATAGAGGAAACATGGATCCTTCTTGAGAGTCAACCCTCAGAGTGTGAATCATGTGTTCTGTAATTAAACTGTTGAAAACACAAAGTATAAAGAAAAACTGAAAAAATATTCCAGACTGGAAAGGACTGAAAAGATAATGTAGACAAATGCAGTGTATTTTCCTGGATGGACTGAAATCAGTAAAATGTGAATCCATGAGCATGACAAGTAACTGTTATCAATGCTGATTTTCAAACTACTACGGCTGATGGTGGTAGTCAAAAATGCTCATTTCTAAAAAATACAATGGAGTAAGTACAGGTAATAGGGCATCATGCCTGCAGCTACACAAATGTGTCAAAAAAGACTAATGATAATGGTTATGTGCAGGAGTAGAAGGTAAGGGTAGACATCGGATAATATTTTGAAAATCTGCATGAAGGTAGAAATGGGAGATTTTGTACTATATTTGATACTTTTTTGTAAGTTTGAAGTAATTTCAGAATAAATTTTTAAAAATATTAGCTTGGTAGTTTGAATTAAAACAAAAAGCAGGTGGCTTGCTTCTGGTATGGACTCAAGAGAAAGAGATATGGAAAAGGAGATAAGAAGCAAGCATTTTCAAGCAGTATTTTGGCAAAAGGAAGAGGAAAACAAAAGTGGTTGTTAGAGGATCCTTACGATATTGACAGAAAAGTTGTATTTTGTGGTTATTGTTATTGTATTATTTGTGGTTTATGTTAAGTATAAACAAGGCTTTAAATATATGTATAACTTCTTTTTCGGAGTTAGCTTTAAAAAATATTTACTGCATTTAAAGTAATCATATAAGAATATTTATGATAGCTAGCACTTTTTAACATATGAACCTCAGCTAAATTGATGAAAATTACTGTGTAGACTGCTGACATAGCTACTGTATATCTATGATACACTAGACACTGAGCTAAGTGTGGTGTAAAACAGGGGTTGGCAACTTTTTCCTGTGAAGGGGCAGAAAATAAATCATTTTGATTTTGTGGACTACATATATTTGTCACATGTTTATTTCTTTGTGTGTTTAACAATACTTTTTAAGTTCAAGGACCTTACCAAAACAGGCTGAGACCCTATCTGGCCCATAGGCTATGGTCTGCGCAGCCCTAACATAAAAAGGTTATAACAATCTAATCAATAAGAGGAAAGGGATGATTTTTCACACTTATGTAGGTAAACAAAGGCTATCAATATGTATTAAATACAAAGATACCCTGAATAAAATTAGAGGTAAGGGAAAATTATGTTAAATATGCAAACATTATAAAAAAAAATTAAAATTACATACTCTGGTGTATAGACTGGTAACCAATAGACTAGTCTTCCACCTAATACGAGGGTCTCAGCGGCAAAGTTCAACAGGTCAAAAAACATATCACTCAGGTGATAACTCAAGGAAACAGGAACATGGCTTTCTGGACTATACAAAGAAAACAAAATCACAAAAATCAGTGAAAATTTTAAGACCCCTGAAGTCAACTAAAGAGAAGAATGCTTCTCAAAGTAGTAACATCATATTTAAATTTCACTTACCATTTCTCTATCCCCCTTGGTGTTTCTTTCTGTGAACCTGTTCTTCTTGTAGATTCTCTGATACCATATGGAGCTAAATAGAAAAGAATAATGAACAAATCACTGATGAGGGGCAAATAGATACAATGTGCCTCCAAATATGACACCCAGAGGATGCAACACACCTATGCACTATTCCAACTAAGAATATCCAACATAAAAAGTTGACTGTGGGGACTGGGGTTGTTAGAGCATTTGGCTATCTCATGTGAGGCACGAGGTTTGATTTTCAGCATCACATATAAATAAATTAAGTAAAGATTCATCAACAACTAAAAAAAAATTTACAGAAAAGATGACTGTTTTCAAATATGTTTATGTTATAAAAGACAGAGTAAGGCTATGAAAATATCAGAAATAAAGGAGCCCTCAAAGATATCATCACTAACTCCAACAACTGACTCTGGAGTGGTTCTTGTATTCAGTAGAAAAAAAAATATGCCATAAAGGATATTAATGGATCAACTAACAAAATTGGATGACAATCTGTAGATTAAAGTATTGTATCAATTTATTGAAACTGATAACTTTTTAGCTCTCTAAGACACGATTCCTATTCTTAGGAAATATACGCTAAAGTGTACAGGTAAAGGACCACAATATATACAACTTACTCTCAAGTTCATCAGGAAAAAAAATTATGTACTTTATATAAATATACATACATAGTGGGAGAGCAAATAAAATGTTAATAAAAAGCCACCAAATTTTCAATAAATATATTCACACTTTTTTTTATTTGTTCTTTTTAGTTATACAGGACAACAGAGTGTCATACCAACATTATAATGCCGTGATAGTTTTTCTCCTATTAGATTTGAAACCATCTAAGTTTTAAAGAATTAAACAGGACTGAAATGGTTCTAGACTTTTCAACTACTTACAGATTTATTGCCAAATACTATAAAATAGGCAGATCTAGTCTTAGGCAACCTAAAAATCTTAAGATTTCATGAGGAATGGAAAATAAGTTCTCATTCATATTTCTGAAGCTCATTGGGCTCACAAGTCCAGTGGTTCACAGAACTTCAATTTCTTCTAAGTCTAGAAAGGACACGGCACAACAAAACCTCAGAGGTTTGCATGTGCAGAAATGTGATACCTGAAACTCTCTTCTTTAAGATTTGATGAAATAATTCTAAATGACATTTTAGTTCTAGTTAGCATACTAACAATCAATTAGTCAATCTAAAAACAAATGCCTCAAAAATATGGAGGTAAAAACAGGTGGTAAGTTATTAAATTAGTTTTCAAAACAAAACAGAAAACCGGTAACTACTTAGTTCAATCGTAACTGACCTGACATTAATAATTTTCTCCTCCTTTCTATGCGAACAAGTTGAGAGTAGGAGGAGTACTAGTACTAGTTGGCATCCTGTGTCTGTGCTGACATACTTTGTACTTTAAAGGAAAATGACTAGAAAACTAATCCCACTACTACTTTTGTGTAAAAATAAACTTACGATCAGTGATAATGGCATCAAAATACGTGCCCTTCCTCCAGGAAGGTTTAGATGCATCTGAAACCAGAACATCAAGGTAATACTTCTCTAGACCATACTGACGAAGATTTGCTCTGATATTTTCATCTGGTCCTCTCCATTTCTGGTTTTTCCTACTAGCCTTTCCTGAAAGAAAAGATAAGGTAGAAAGTATTAGATCAAACAGAACATCTCTATTTCCTGTTGTCACACTTACATATAATTTACTTTCATTTAAAATCTTCCTTCTTTTTTTTTTCTCCCCCAGCCTGGTAACCACAGATCTAAGCCAGTTTACCTGCTAATGGGCTGTGAGGGATTTTATTTATTTTTTAATTTATTTTTTGTTCTTTTAGATATACATGACAGTAGAGTGTATCTGGACATATCATACATACATGCAGTATAACTTAGGATCCCATTCTTATGGTTGTACATGATGCAGTTTCACTGGTCATGTATTCATATACGAACATAGCAAAGTTATGTCCAATTCATTCTGTCTTTCCTATTCCCATTCCCTCTCTCTTTCCTTTATTCCCCTTTTTTTAATCTAATGAACTTCTATTCCCCCCACTCCAAACACACACACACACACACACACACACACACACCCCTTATTGTGTGTTAGCTTCCACACATCAGAGAAAACATTTGGTCTTTGGTTTTTCGGGATTGGCTTATTTCACTCAGCACAACGGTCTCCAATTCTACCCATTTACCAGCAAATGCCATAATTTCATTCTTCTTCACAGTTGAGTAATATCTCATTGTGTATATATACCACATTTTCTTTATCCATTTATCTACTGAAAGACTATGGTTGATTCCATAGTTTAGCTATTGTGAATTGAGCTGCTATAAACACTAATGTGCTTGTGTCACTGCAGTACACTGATTTTAAATCCCCTTGGGTATAAACTGGGTCAAATGGTGGTTTCATTGCAGATTTTCTGAGGAATCTCCATCCTGCTTTCCAGAGTGGTTGCACCAATTTGCAGTCCCACCAGCAATGTTTGAGTGTACCTTTCCCCCACATCCTCAACAACATTTATTATTACTCATATTTTTGATAATTGCCATTCTGACTGTAGTGAAATGGAATCTTAGTATAGTTTTTAATTTGCATTTCTCTAACTGCTAGAGATATTGAACATTTTTTCATATATTTGACTACTTATATTTCTTCTTCTGTGAAGTGCCTATCAGTTTCTCTGCCATTTATTGACTGAGCTGTTTGTTTTTTGTGTGAAGTGTTTTGGGTTCTTTGTATATCCTGGAGATTAATTCTCTATCTGAAGTGCAGGTGGCAAAGATTTTCTTCCATCCTGCAGGCTCTCTCATCATGTTCTTGATTGTTTCCTTTGTGGGGAACAAGCTGTTTTATAAATGCAATGCTTTTTTAAAAAACTTTAGTTATTTATTTTTTAATATTGTGCTGAGGATCAAACCCAGTACCTCACACGTGCTAGGCAAGTGCTCTACCATTGAGCCACAACCCCAATCCACGAAGAAGTTTTTCAGTTTGAAACCATTCCATTTATTGATTTTTGTAAACTTTTCATTTTATGTATGCAAATAAAATATTTTTATTTCAACTTGTTAAAAATATATTTTGAACAATAAAACACACCGATGTCTAACAGAACTTCAAGTAAAACTGCGCTAACACACTCATTAAATACTTGCTAACTATGAAGCATTTACTGGTAAAAACTAGAACATGGCCATTTCCTCCAGCAATAAATAGTCCCATATAGAGATAGTGCTGAACAGATAAATGAATCAGGAATAAAGAAAGTTAACTTGGGAAATGCAGCAGCTGTGGCCATGCAGGCTAAATGCAGACACAGCTGATGAAAAGTCAAAGTGGGAGTCGAGGGAAGCCCAAAAAAGTTCAAAAATTTTCAGCTTAGAATACATAAGTGTATGGTGATAGCAGAGATTAAGATCAGAGAAACCAGAAAGTAAAACAAGTTTAGGGGAAAAGTTAGAGATATATAACCACGATATACCTTGAGGTACTTACAGAACATTCAGAAAGAGATACTCTGCTAAAAGAAATAATCAGCAGGTAGTTGAAGGTCAGAACACATACACTTGGGAGATATCAGTACATAAACATTTGAGTTCATGAGAATGAAGAACTTTTTTTTGTTGGCCTAGGTGCTAGTTACATTAGAGCTTGCTCTAAAATTATTCTTCAATATTTATAAACAGTTCTATATTATGATCTAAAATTTATAATAAAAATAAAACATAAAAGTCAAAAAGAGAATGACATAACTCAGAACAACGTGCAGTATAATAGGAGCTGAGGTAAAAAGATAGATGCCTGGAGAGAGGCAATATGTAAATAGAGATCAAAGACAATTGCAAGGTCTTAAGAAGACTGAGATAAAACAGTCAAAAAACTACAGAGTGAGACCACTATCTAGGAAACCAAGGAACGTTTATGAAAGTCAAAACTGCCAAACACTGTTAGTTCTATGGCCTCACTAAGCATTTCCAGCAGAACTGTGGACAGAACAGCTGAAAAACAATGAGCTGAAGAGAGAGTAAGAAATGAGGAAAATGAGACAGCAAATACTAGTATTTCAGTGGATTTTGGCAAAACCCCTGCAGGACTGACAGGAAAGGCTTTGTACTTTTAAAGTAGGAGAAACTTGAGAATATTTTAGAATACTGTCTATGATGAGAAGCATAAAGTACAGAGGATATACCTGGCAGTACCTTGGAAAAGCTCGAAACAATATCAAATTCTAGTCCAGTAGAATGAAGACTATCACAGAAATTTTAAAGTCTTAAAAAATAAAAATCCAAATAAATTATATACTTAAAGCAGGCACAATGATTCTACTAGAAGGAAACTGGATTTTTTTTTTTTGGTATTTTGTCTATTCTAACATAATGCAAAGAATATGCTTTTCTGGCTAGTCCATTTATATAAACCATTTAAAAATAAAACTAATTTTTTCTCCTAATAAATATTACTAAATTTCTTAAGAGTCAAGGTAGAAGGAAGGACATCAGTACAATATATCAGATTGCTTCAGCAAAAGAAAATAAAGCATAATAAATTCTCACCTATACAACCACTTATATTGAAGAGGAATTTCCAGTTTTCCAAAACTGCTGGACATGGTGGTGCACACTTGTATTTGGGAGGCTGAGGCAGGAGAACTACCAAGTTCAAACCAGCCTCTGCAACTTAGCAAGGCCCTAAGCAACTTAGTGAGACCCTGTCTCAAAAAAAAAAAAAAAAAAGGGGGGGGGGGGGGTCAGGGTTCAATCCCTGGCACCAAAATAAACATATATTTTTCAAAACTGCCTCAAAAGCAAAGCAGATTCTTATCTCAAGTTATCCTCACTTAAAGGCAGAATCTTTAAAGTTACTGTCCCCTTAAGTGTTTCAAAGATGCTGTGGTCAATTAAGAATGTTAAAATTTACATGATACATCAAAAATTAGGTATTAAATACTAATACAGTGTATACTCAATATGATTACTGAATAAATGGATGGTGACAACCTTAAATAGTATAAACTATATATATTTTCATAATATGTACTTATCAATTACAAAATGGCTAGTTCCTACTTTTCTCTCTCAACCTTCAAGCTCAGAAACTTATAGTTTGCCTACTTTTTTTTTAACCTCTCTTATTAAGACTACAAATACCTCTGGGGCAGGGCTTTTGCTTATTCATTTTTGTGTTCCTCCAGATCATTATGCATACACTCTATCACTTCGAAAATAATAGATACTCAATGAAGTATCTCACTGCAAAAAGTATAATTACACTGCAATTTTGAATTTTAAACATGAAAATTATATAAATCTATTTTATTATTATTTAAAAGGCACATTTGGTTCAACAGCAAAGACTACGACACTGTCTATAAGTTCTACTCACCCAAGCCATGAACTGTATTGTAGTCTATGTCTGTCCCATATACATATGCACCAAAATGAGCAGATGCTATCAGGAGGCCACCTGAAAAATCACACAATTATGATCTGTTAATCAGGAAGTCCCAGACTATTCTTTCTTTCCCTATTTAACGTGATCCAGAATTTTACTAATTAATCACAGGCAGAGTACCCTGTAATGATAATGGCCTTGTCCTATTTAACAAGACACACAATTGAAAATATAAACCCCTAAACTGAATTCACTAAACTGGTCAAAAGCAAAGAATCAGTGTATGCCCTGGCATCAGTACTTTATACAGCACTATAGGAGGATGGTTAGTGGGAAGGAGGAAGTATCTTTTTCAGTCAAAATAAGGTGTATTTAGACATTTTCATCTTATTTTGAGAGGTTTATACAGAAATGCTTTGTTTCTTTCTTTAAAATGAGCATATGTGGCTGCTTAAACAAAGAACTAAAAATATAATCGGGCTTTAATCCCACTGAAGTCAGAGTTTCAAACAACTAAAGGGGACACTGCATATGTGAGACTAATTTTTACAAAAGTTAAAATATATCCTATTTTAAAATATTGTTAAACCTGTAACTAATCAAGTAATTATCTCTTGGTTTAAACTAACTATGAATTTCTGGATGACTATTATCAAACATAAAACAATCAATACAATTATTGTTCTGTTTAATTAATGACATGACCAAAGTAAGAACAAATGTCCTAACATAATTTGACAAAACTACATTTTGACAGATGTGATCAGCTCAAACAAGAAAAATCCTAGTAATGATTTTTTTTTAATGAAACTTAAAAAAGTATAATAGCATTTTGGAATCTTTTACGAAAAAAAGTAAATAAATTTTTAATAATTAATTTTCATTAAGCTTCACATTTTATTCAAATTGAAATGCTTTCAGTGCTTGTTCAAGTCCTAATTAGCTATAATATAGAAAGTTTTGTCAGTCAAGCTGAAATCAGATATATTCTTAGACTAAAAAATATGCAGACTTTGACAAGGGAAAAAAGCTAGGGCTCTTATATCCTTTTGAAATCAACCTTTAAAATTAAGATGGGTAGTGCCTCCAGAGGGTCAAGATCTACAAATTAATAGTGTTCCTCCCATAGCCATTTAAAACAGTCTGATAATATTACTTAAAAATACTTAGCTCAGGAAAATATAATACTTTACTAGTTCCTACTGGAGCCTTTGAAGAAGAGAAATGGAGATTTAAAGCACAGCAGAAACCAAAACCTATGTCCTCTCACACTAACTGCTGAAAGCATTTGTGTAAGAGGTAAGGCAAAGATAGCTCATAATTCTTACTCTAAAAATGGAGTAGGCCATACTTAGGAAAGGTACTGTATGTGATGACTTGGAATACTCACAAAGTCACTTCACCCAAATCATGAGGAATTACTACAATTCTGCCAATTAAGGCAGATACTCACCTAGAAGAACTAGTTGTCAAAGGGAACAGAAAAGCTTTCCTGTGCTTCCTTAACAGAACCTTATCCATTTGGTTAGAATGAGTTTTGAGAAGACTCAATTTACAGTACACTGCTGAAAGGAGATGAATAATCACATTAGACTGCATCTGTTAGTTAACTTTGTGCCTTTTAAGCTTTTAGTTTTTAAAAATAAAATCATAATAAATTGGCTTCTCTGCACTGGTTCCTGTTCATTCACTGCTAATCATCTAGCGGTTCTTTCTCAAGTTGAAGCATTTTTGCATTTAGTTATACCTTTTTTAGAATTTTCTTGGAGGCTTTTTGGAGGAAGAAGAGGCACTAAAAAAAGAGGGTGAAGAGTTGAGAATGTAGGTAACATGCCTCACCCACTTCTTTTTATGTTATCAGAAGTAAAAATTATTGCATACCTCATCTAGAACAGCAACTTGATATTTTAATTTCTCATTATAGTAACCACTGTAATTTCAATTTCTCAAAAAGGTAGCCACTTTAAGGTTAGGGTAGTATCTTACAGGTAAAAAAATGCAATAAGTGGAATTTATTCCATGATAAAGAAACTAATTCATGATTTGCATCTTTTAAGGGCTAAGTGGGAAGGAAAGCTTTGCTGGGCTTTGGTTTTGCTAAGAGAAAGGAAGAAAGCTGGTAATACTGCATTCATTTTACTCTTTAAAAAAAAAACTACTTAAATAAATTAAACTGGCACAAGAATGCTACTAAAAATAGGAATTCTACTAGTCACACTATAAGACTCAGAAAAAGGGGACTACAAGAATTGTGGGAAAATGGGAAGTAGAGAATATTATAAAGACCTATAGAGAGATCCAGTCCCTTACTCTCCAAAACTTCTCTTTTCCTCCCCATAGTCTCCCCCCAGGACTGAGAGAGTCAGTTTCCTAACACCTGGAACCCGTGCCTCTCTTTTTCAGTGACAAAATTTCTAAGGGAGCTATGCTCCTTTCCTTACACTCTGCAGTCATCTGAAGAGGTAGACAAGGCCAAGGAGTATGTTATTTCTGATGCACTCTCACTAACTAGAAGCACTGACTCATTTAAGAAGAGGGATGAGGAGGAATCAGTTATGGTTTCTGAGCTCTATGCTACCTTCAGCAATCAGCAGATGCTTGTACTATTATAATTATGAATTGAACATTTATAATTTTTAAAGAATTAAACATCTATGCTTTTTAATTCCTTAGCTTGCTGCAACCATTGTAAATTATAAATATTTTTAAAATTAGTCAAAGAGAGGACTAGAAAGTGAACTCATGGTCAAATTATTCATCATCACCATTTAGTATTAGCTACATCTAACACCTTTCACCAAAAAGGCATCGAAGTTCTTAACAAAATAATAATGATAAACATTACAGTCCACTAAATGTCTACAATGTATCAGTTTAAAAACCTAAGAATATTGTATATACTTAATCCTCACAATACATAACTATTATCAATTTATACAAATGGTGGAGCTGCAACTTAGACGAGATTCTTGCTCAAAGTCACACAGTAAATGGTAAATATTTTTAAAGCTCACTCTAAATTCTCTTTTTCTTTAATATCGTACTACCTCCTCTGAGGTCAACACCAACTGAAGAATACCTGGTTTATATTATATTAGCTTATTGCTATAGTTTGCATGTGAAACACTCCCAAAGGCCCATACGTTAAAGTCTTGGTCCACAGGGTGTTACTATTGAGAGGCAATAGAACTTTTAAGAGGTGAGGCTTACTGAGAAGTCCTTAGATCACTGGGATGTTTTCCAGGGCTAGAACCCAGGCCCCTTCCTCTTCTGCACCAGGCTGTGAAATGAGCAGTTTGCTCTGCCATGTGCTCCATGCCACTGCCATCCAGTACCCCAACCAGACGTCTGATAGCAATGGGTTCACTCAATTATGGAATGGAATTTCTAAAACTATGAGCCAAAATAAATCTTTTCTCTTTATAAGTTAATTATCTCAGGTAGTTTATTATAATGACAAAAAGCTTACTAACACACCAATTAGATAAACAAAAGCAAAATTTATCACTAAACAAATTAAGTAACGAAACCCACCTACTCAGTAAAAATTGCATACCATTCACAAGTCTTCTATCACATCACAGGCAGGGCTTTGCCATTATAGGTACTTCATATATTCATGCTGATCATTCCTTTAGCTATACTCATATCGGAATATATCCTAACTATTGAGAACTAACCCAATGGCACATGTCTGCATTTGGAAAATTCTTACACAATGTAAGAAAAATTACTAAAACAAGAATCAATGTGTTTGCTAAAATAGAAAGGAAAGTGCAGTTCTGTGCTTATAATGTCATTGTGAACAACAGTAGCAAACTGTCTAAAAGAAAAAGGAAAGGTATTTAGGCAAGAAAATATTTCTACCTTACTCTATAATCTTCAGAAAATCACAAGACAGGAGTAGTCTGTGAAAAAGGCATTTGGGAAACTATATAAATTTCAATTGTGTATGTTTAAAATAGAAAACAGGTTAGGTAGATTTAATTTAAAAAAAAAAAAAAACCCAAAGAAAGGAAGCCAAAGTTATAAACATCACCAAATATTTTGGCAAAGACTATGGCCACGGAGGAGGGTACAGAGCTACTTATTACTCTGATCCTTCAGAAGGTACTACCCATCAATGAGGCAAAAGGCCCAAGAGAGGACAAAATGTGCATAAGAACTCTCTGGTCACAATTTTTGGTTATGATCAGTTTTAAAACAAAAGAACCAAAATTGACTTATTTCCTAAAGCTATGTACAAACTGTGAAATTATATTTTAGCAGCATCTTTACAAAGATCCTCTTCTCATTTTATATTAATTCTTCTAGATGAGCAGTCAGAGGATCAAAATATACTAGTCACTACAAGGAGCTGCCAGAATGCAAACACAGTGACCTTGCTCCTCACCACACTAACGACAGTCAACATCTTGACCAGTGTGACGTTAGCATTTTCTAATATATCCAGCTTCACCTGTATCAAGGGAAGGAAATTTTACTTGCACTGACAATTATTTTTTAACTCTATGGAATCATTTGTCATATGTCTGCATACTTATTTTGTACATGTATTTATCTCAAAGAATTCTTCTTACTTTACAAAGAAACATTTTTAAAGTCCAAGAACAAGATTAAGGATTAATAAAGGGTTTAACACTTGGAAAAAGATAGATCAGATCCATTCCTCACATCATACAAGGGAATAAACTCTAAATGAACCAAAGATATAAAAGAAAAAAATAAAACTACAAAAGTACTAGAAGAAAACATAGATAAATGTCCCTGTAACTTAGGTATAGGCAAAGTGTTTCCATGGTAAACAGTATTTACAAGCAAACTCACAAGATAAATGAGAAGTTGGGAGAAAATATTTGCAACACACGTTACAGATAATGAGGTGGGGGCAGGGGGTGTGTGGCACTAATATCTAACAGAGGACCTTTAAAAACAAAGGGCAAGGCTAGGCACGGTGGCACATGCCTGTAATTCCAGTGGCTCAAGAGACTGAGGCAGGAGGATCATGAGTTCAAAGCAAGCCTCAGCAACTTAGCAAGACCCTGTCTCTAATAAAATACAAAAAGGGGTTGGGGGTGTGGCTCAGACATTAAGTGCCCCTGAGTTCAATTCCCGGTACCAAAATCAAACAAACAAACAAACAAAATCAGAAGGGCAAAAAAGACCAAAAATTCTGTACAAAAAGAGTAAAAACACATGATGCCAATTCCAAAAAAGTAATATAAATGAGTCTTTATATACAGAGAAGTTGTTAGACTTTCCCAATACAAGAAATAAATTAATACTATACTAAGACACCATTTTTACCCAACCGACTGGCAAACCTTCAAAAGTTTGACAATATATTCAACTGGTGACATTGTGGGAGAACAAGGACTCTCTTATATTGCTGGCACGAATCCAGAATTGTATAGTGGAGAGGAATTTAGCAACATCTAACAATACTACCTATGCTTACACTCTTCAACCCAGCAATCTTATGTGGAGGAATTTATCCCAGCTCCAAAAGTTCAACATTGCAAAGGTTATTCATTGCAAGCATTAGTTTTAACTACAAAACACTGAAAAATACCAACGTCCAAGAACAGATTACCACAGTACATACATCTATGGAATACACCTATAAAAAAGAATGACGCCGGGCGCCATGGCGCACACCTGTCATCCGAGAGGCTTGGGAGGATGAGACAGGAGAATGGTGAGTTCAAAGCCAGCCTCAGCAAAGGCAAGTCGCTAAGCAACTCAGTGAGACCCTGTCTCTAAATAAAATATAAAACAGGGCTGGGGATGTGGCTTAGTAGCCAAGTGACTCTGAGTTCAATCCCCAGTTCCAAAAAAGAAAAAAGAATGACAACAATTTCCATGAACTGACATGAAGTAACTTCCAGGAAATAACTGTGACAAAAGCAAAGTTAAAAACAACATATACAGTATGCTACCCTTTGTGGAAGAAAGCAGAATAAGAAAATGTACATGTATCAGCTTATCGTTAGAAAAAGAAAAACTGGAAGAATGAACTAGAAAACAATGAAGTTGGAGTCAGGCATGGTGGCACATGCCTGTGATCCCAAGATACTTAGGAGACTGAGGCAGGAGGATTTCAAGTTTGAGGTCACCTTGGAAACTTAGTGAAAACCTATTCAAAATAAAAATATTTTGGTGATGGATGTAGGCAGCCCAGTGGGTTCAATCCCCTGTACCAAACGTGGTGGTGGGGCAACATGAAGTTGGTTACTAATGAGAGATAAGGGGGAACAGAATGAAAGGAATGGATATGAAAGAGACTGACACTTTTCTGGGTACATTTTATTAAGCAGTTCTGATTTTAGAAGTAAGCCAATCTTCTATATATTTAAAAATAAAAGCATATCAACAATGAAGCAGGGATGGAGATAAAAACCTAAAACTGGGGCAAGGGCTGGGGCTCAATGGTGGAACACTTGCCTTGCACATGTGAGGCACTGGGCTCGAGCCTCAGCACCACATAAAAAAAAAATAAAATAAAGGTACTGTGTCCATCTACAACTAAAAATATTTTTTAAAAATCCAAAACCCTAAAATTGAAGGCAAATTGGAACAAATGAATGCAAGTGAATTTTAAATGAAGGAGAAATATAAGCAAGCACATTATTTGACTTTATTATTCCTTAGGCAGGGTGGAGAATTGAAAACGTATCTTGAACTCCTTTTAGTAGGATTATTATTTATTTTTTTTAGTGACATAGACGAAGCAATTTCAAAATTATTTCTTTTCTTGTTTTTTTTTTTTTTCTTTTTGCGGTGCTGGGGATTGAACTCAGAGTCTTGGTCATGCAAGGCAGGCACTCTACCAACTGATCTATATCCCCAGCAAAAACAGCATGGTATTGGCACCAAAATAGACAGGTAGATCTATGGTACAGAATAGAGGACACAGAGACAAATCCACATAAATACAAGTATCTCATACTTGATAAAGAAGCCAAAAACATACAATGGAGAAAAGATAGCCTCTACAACAAATGGTGCTGGGAAAACTGGAAATCCATATGCAGCAAAATGAAACTAAACCCATCTATCACTCTGTACAAAACTCAACTCAAAATGGATCAAGGACCTAGGAATTAGACCAGAGACCCTGCACCTAATAGAAGAGAAAACAGGTCCAAATCTTCATCATGTTGGCCTAGGACCAGATTTCCTTAACATGACTCCCAAAGTGCAAGATATAAAAGCAGGAATCAATGATTGGGATAGAGTTAAACTAAAAAGCTTTTTCTCAGCAAAGGAGACAATCAGCAATGTGAAGAGAGAGCCTTCAGAGTGGGAGAAAATCTTTTCCACATACACTTCAGATAGAGCACTAATCTCCAGAATCTACAAAGTACTCAAAAATCTTTACACCAAGAATACTAATAACCTAATCAATAAATGAGCCGAGGAAATGAACAGACACTTTACAGAGGAAGATCTACAAGCAATCAACAGATTTATGAAAAAATGTTCAACATCCCTAGTTATAAGAGAAATGCAAATCAAAACCACCTTAAGAATTCATCTTACCCTAATTAGAATGTTTTTTATTAAGAATACAGGCAACAAAAGGTGTTGGTGAGGATGTGGGGAAAAGGGTACACTCATACATTGCTGGTGGGAGTGCAAGTTGGTGCAGCCACTCTGGAAAGCAGTGTGGAGATTCCTTAGAAAACTTGGAATGGATCCACCATTTGACCCAGCTATCTCACTCCTTGACCTATACCAAAAAGACTTAAAATCAGATTACTACAGTGATGCAGCCACATGAATGTTCATAGCTGCTCAATTTACAATACCTAGATTGTGGAACCAACCTAGATGCCCTTCAATAGATGAATGGATAAAGAAATTGTGGTATATATACACAATGGAATATTACTTAGCCATAAGAATAAAATTATGGCATTTGCAGGTAAATGGATGATGTTGGAGACCATTATGCTAAGTGAGATTAGCCAATCCCCAAAATCCAAAGGTCAAATGGTCTCTCTGATAAGTGAATGATGATGAATAATGCAGGGTGGAAGCAGGGCAAGAATGGAGGAAGGATAGATAGCATAGCGGGAAGGGAGGGGTGGGGTCGGGGTGGGGGGGGTAAGAATAACAACAGAATGTGACAGACATCATTGCCCTGTGTACATGTATGAATGCACAGATGGTGTGACTCTACTTTGTGTATAACCAGAGAAACAGTAACTGTACTCCATTTGTGTTCAATGAATCAAGATTAAATAAATTTTTTAAAAAATTATTTCAGTTATAGAAATGAGCAAAAGAGCAAATGTATTGATCTTGGTAAGAATCAAGGTTCTCAATGTGGAAGAAGGTACATATAAAAGCATGGAATGGGGTAGGCAAAAGAAATCTGTGAGGAGCAAGTAGAATATGTAGTGTAAACACAAGTTCACAGTTTCTAAAACATTCTTCTTACAGCAGAATAATGAGTGTGGACCAGTAGCTGAAGAAGGATTGAGGGAGCTAGAAGGAGTACTGATTCATCCCTTTGCAACCATCAGGGCACAGACTGGTTCTGACAAGAATCACAACAAATGGACACCAAACTGACAGTCTCATTTTCATAAAGAGAATAGTAGAAGATCTTAATGTGTCTCCCTACAGATTTCTTATTAACTTCAAAGGATAAAAACAGTAATCATCATGCAATGGAAAAATCAAACACCATGCTGATCAAAATTAACATTATTAATGAGAGGCAGAAAGCCATCATGTATATATCTGGAGGAGGACACAATCACTGCTGTAGTAATCCCACTGGAAATGTATAACCTAAATCTAATCATTAAGCAGCATTAATCAACCCCAAATGAAAAATGTTATAGATTAAAATAACCAAGGGAGGAATAACATTCTTCAAAGGTGCAAATTTACAATAATAGAAAAAGAAAGATTTGGAGAGTTGAGGCCATTACTCATTACTCATGAAAGCATTTCTAGCATATACAAGGCCCTGGATTCATTCCCACACTCCAAAAAGGAGAAGAAAAGAAATGGCTTAGCTATGTTCCAAATCAAAGAGATCAAAGAAATATTGATAATAAAATACAGTACCTGATTCTAGACTGGAAAGGGAAAAAGGATACCATAAGAAACATTATTAGGTCAATTGACAAAACTGAAAAATGAATATTATTGTATTAATACTATATTTACTAATATCAAAAACTATGGTTAAATAACAAAATATATTCTTACTCCTAAGAAATACACTTTAAAGTGTTTGGTGAGGAAGAATGTGATGTATGCAAATTCAAATGATGCAGAAAAAATATGTATATATACATAAATAGAACAAATGATAAAGCAAATGAGGCTGAATGCTAATGATGGCTTAAGCTGGGTTAGAATATGTGAGGGTTCTTTGTTCCACTCTTGTAACTTTTCTAAAAGAAAAAATATATATATAATGTTGAGGGCAGAATATAGGGAGACAATGGTAGATGGTAGAAGAGAATTCACTAGCAAATTAATTCAGCAACAATAATCATCAAAAATCTTTTTTCTTTTTTTTTTTTTTTTTTTTTGGTAGTGGGGGTTGAACCCCGAGGTGCTTTGCTACTGAGCTATGTCCCTAGTCGTCTTCATTTTTTACTTTGAGATAAGTCTTGCTAGGTTGCCAACACTGGCCTTGAACTTAAGATCCTCCTGAGTCACTGGGATTACAGGCATATATCAGCATGTAATCTCAGCATGCCTAGTTGAAAATTTTCCCATCAGCTAGAATATCTTGATCAGACACTATTTCTGTCTAATACATGTGGTCATATTCCTCAAATTCATTTCTGGTATAAGAACTGGCTGGGGACCTAATGCAGAAAGAGGGAAGTCTATGGTAGTGGTTCAGAGGATAAGTTCTGGAGTCAGACTGCTTGAGCTTAAATCCTTTTAAATTTACGTACTACATAAACTTGGCTAAATCACTTAATCTCTCTCTGTGCCATAAATTCCTCGTTTAAAAGTATCTCCATGTTAGTAGTTGCAATTAAATTATTAACATAAGAGTGCAGGGTACTATACCTGACACATATTATTCAACAATGCTAACTTTGTCTCATCCCAGTGCACATGGAAAAATGGCTACACCTAGAGACTCCAACCACAAACTGAAGCACAATGGGGTAAGCCAGACAAAACTAAATGTGAGTACTCCCTGGGTATAGGCAACATCAAGCAAAAACAATCTGACACCAAAAAGAGTCCAGATGAAGTAAACATGGAGTTTTAGGACTTCCACACAATATTAATTAGAGGAACATCCCAATCAAGTACAGGCAGAACCCAGGTCAGGGACATAGTGGTCAGTCTCTAGTCTGGTGATATTTAGTCACTTTTATTTTCACATTTATAAATTCCCCCAAACCAAATAAAAACAAAATACATTAACTATTTTTCTCCAACCAAATATATGGTTCTCTTTTAAAACATGAACATTTTTTTTCATGTCGTTCAAATTTTACTCCCCCCAAGAGCTTTCCTAATAAAAAAAAAAAAAACTGTCTACAACATTTGTACAAATGTAGAGTACTACAAATTTTCTGCTGTAAAAAATTTGATGTTGCTCCCCCCTAGTGGCTTACTTAAAATAAAGCCCACAACTACCAGCATCATCTTTAAGTAGTAAAGTTGTTAAATACTATTTCAAGTATGAAGTTGTCTTTTAGCTACTATCCAATGACGAAATATTATTCTGTCCATTTAATCTCTCAAATGTACTACCATGACCTTTACTACTACAAACAAGCAATATCTCTACACTAGCTTAACTATTAAATAAAAATACCTGTTCCAACAAATGGATCAAAGACAACATCATTTTCTTTCACTTTTCCCTGGTTTACCATGATGAATGATAAACCAGCATCCATGCTTGTATTTCCAATAAAGTGTCTCTTTTTGACACTATATGACTCAATTAGCTCTCTCTGTCCGTCTGCGATCTAAATCAGAGATATTTTTCAGATTAGTATGATTACAGAGAACAGATTTATAATCACTCACACACAAAAAAAACCAAAAACCCATAGCATCCTTCTGATGGGAACTTTCCACTTAACTACTGCTCTGAATTCATTCCTTTAAAATAATGTTTTTGAGATAAGGGTCAGAGGAAGGGGCAGAACAAAAGAAGATCCTAACCTATAAAAGATGTAGGGTGCGCTCACTTCTCGGGGATTCTAGAACATCAGCCATGGCCCCCCTTCTCCCCCTCGGGAGAAGTTTGTATTACTACTTTTAAATAAAGCCTGCTTAATATGCTTAAAAAAATAAATAAAAAATACGTAAAAATAAAATAAAATAATGTTTTTGAGGCAGTTCTGGACAAATTCTTTTATTTCTTAATGTCTTTCCATTTACTTTATCTTTTCAAACCAAATATAAATTGAATTTGAACATAATTATTCTAGGAATTCATGGTAATAAGCTTTCCCCATTTCTTTTTCTCCTAAATAACAATCTATAACATGGGTCTCAGCTTCCACTTGCTCACTTACAGCCCCAGGGAAGTGGGCTGAACTATTCTAAAGTAATCCATTTCTCTTCAGAATTAAATCTAGATTTAAGATGTCCACAAATGAGATCCACAACTATCACAGCACTCTGCTTTCCCTCTTACTAAAAAATAAGTTGTTCAAATTTTCTGTTAAATTTTGTTTTAATGTCACTAGGTACACCACTGTCTCCCTAGGTTATATATCAAACAAGCCTCTTGCATCTCATAGGAACCTCTTAGGAATCTCTGGAGAAATGCATTCATTTTTTATATAAAGGCATTATCTTTTTTTTTTTCTTTTTTTTCGTGGGGCTGAAGATCAAATCCAGGACCTCGTGCATGCTAAGCAAGCACTCTGCACTGACCTGTAACCCCACCCCACATTTAGCTTTTAAAAGAAACAAATTAAGATAGACAGAAATAATTCTTGCTTACCCATCTACCAAAATAAATATTATATGGATTCTCAGGGATGCAATTCGGGTCCAAACCATAATCCTCCAAAATAGAGAATATATGTTGTGGTTTCTTTAAGTTCACTTTTCCTTCAAAAGGCAGAAATTCAAGTGCCTAAAAAATATAAGCAATTGTAATGTTCTATGAAATTTTCCAAGGGAAATAGTACTTAGGTAATAATATCTACCATGTAAGACTGGTGTCAGCAATTAAGTAAGATAAAATGTGAAAAGTCCTTAGCAAAATTGTGGTACCAAAAACCAAAACAAAACAAAACAAAACTTGACATTAGCTATTCTTATATATCAACAATGGCACAATGGCTATACTACATTAATCCTGTAGGGTTTGGGTTTTTTTTTTTTTTTTGCTAAATTCACTTACATCTATTCGTTTGACTTTTTCTTCTTGTGTCAATGTTTTATTAAATGTGTGAATCTGTATTTTATACGTAGAGTCTGAATGCAGAAATGGAGTCTAAAATAAAAGCAGAAAAATTTTTAAGACATTAATAATATAGAATCTATACATATGTTCATATATAAAACCACATTTCACTACGCACCATCTTCTCCACCGGGTAATTTTTAAGAGAACTATACAGCTCCTCAGGTGATCTTCCATGACCCCATAGTTCAAATATAGACCTAGGAAATAAATGATTGGCACTAACCTCAGTAAAGAACTTAATTTATGCAGTAATATATAGCAGATATTTTATCAGTTCTTTATATTCACTCCACTAAAACAATTACTGCCTGTGTTTTCTAAGCTATAACAAGAAATACCTATTCTGGAAACAAATATAACCTAAGCCAAATCACACAAAGACATTGAACCTAATAGAGTTGGAGGGAAATTTAATATAACTTAGGATTTATCCAAGTTTTCATCATTTTATATGCTGGGATTGAACTCAGGGCCTTGCGCATGCTTAGCCTGTACTCTACCAACTGAGCTACACTGCTGGACCCCATCACTTTATTTTTATGCTAGATCAAATGATGCAGTAAAATCACTTAGAGATACCAGTCAAATGGATGAAAAGTTGCAGAAAATTCAAGTTTTCCCAATGTCTTCTCATAAAACAAAAAGGACCACATACAAACATTGCTATTAGCATTTAGCTATTATTTGGTAAGATCAGTTAACTAAGTTACTCAAAATGTTAAGATTTAACAATGTAGATACAGTTTGCTACAGTTTTTCTTTTTGTGGTAAGTTCAATATAGTCTAAACTAAAAATAAATAAAACCCATTTTTGATCACTATTCTACTACAGAAAATTCTGAATTTAAGTTAGTTTTGAATTTATGTTATTTATGTTATTATGTTATGTTATTTATGTTATTTATGTTATTTATGAATTTATGTTATTTTCATTTTGCTACAATTGTAAGAGATTGTAAATACTGTCCTCTAAAAATGAATTACTCCTTTTCATTCTATTGAATTTATACAAAAAAGACCTCTACTCTTACTTAATAATCTCTTAAGATTTATCTCAGCCAGGCAAATTGTAGAAGGAATAAAACACTGAAAAACTTAATATGCAATATTATTTAATATTACACAATTATTAATTTTACCATTCATCAAATATATGCATCAAATGATATCAGCTTTAAAAGAAGTGTACAAATTCTTAGTACTCAAGTATCTATTTTAAATTGAATAAGCCTCATCTTTGGAATTTAAACACCTCATAGGCATAAATTTTGAGATGATCAGGTAAAGTAGTAAGTTATTCAAAGGGTATTTTTTAGTTATGTTCTCATTTTCCAGTCGTTTTTATTTAATAAACAAGACTAACAAACTTCAGTTTAAGAGAGAAGATTTTTAGAGCTGCAGGTAGTTCTCAACAGGAGGAAGTTAACTAAATAAGGGGTTGTAGCCAATTCAATAACAATAGCAATCATATACTATACTATAAAGCATTGCTAATCATGCTAATAAAATAATAAATATATAAAATCTTAAGTGCGCTGCATCAATAAATATAATTTCTAAGAGAAAGGTATTAAACAATCTGTCAAAATATTCAAGAAAAAAGTAACTGAGATAATGAAAAGTGTCAATAAAAAAATTTTTTAAAGAAATGAATGAAAGAGTAGATGTCAATGATAAAATCTAGAAACTTAAGATAAACAATGACTGGCTTCATTAATTTATGCCAACATATAATCATTAAACTGTTTTTTTCTTTAACAAATAAAACAGTAAAACATATTTCATGGCAGTACCCACATTTTGTCATCTTATACTTTACCAGTGTGCTCATCCAACTAAAAATCACTTTTATGAAAAGCATTTTTGGCCAGGAGTGATGATGCATGCCTATAATCCCACCTACAAGGGAGGCTAAGGCAGGAGGATCAAGGCTGGGGATGTAGCTGAATGACAGAGACCCCTGGGTTCAATCTCCAGTATAGAGGAGAAAAAAAAAATCACTTTTTAGAATTTCAATAATCTAGTTATAGTTAAATGCAGCATCTATCCTACATAAAAATATAGCATTTACATCTTATACTATACTCCTGGTCAATACGGAACTTTAAGAAAAATTGTTCTAAGCATGAGTTTCTATATTTCCCCCTTAAGGATTTTCCAACTTTTTAGTTTCAGCAGGTAATTCTGTTCCCCCACCACCATCCAGTGGTAAATGCATGTAACTACAAGCTAAATGAAGCTCCCTCCACAACCACTCCTACTTTCTACCAGTAAAACAAAAATAGGACAGAGAAGTATGTGATACACTCATGCAGGATAACATGGTAAGTTTTTCTTACTTGGCACACACTGTCCGTTTCATTAAGTTTCTTGCAATATCTTCAGAGGGAAGACTAAGAATCCAAAAGGGAGACTGAAAGTAATAACAAAATGCAAGTTACTTCTAAGTAGCTAAGTATGGTTTGATTTAAGAAATCAACAGGAGAAATTTCTATTTGCTGATTTCACATAAGAATTCTTGATTTGACTTTATAAAAAATGACCCTAGGAATGAAAATACCAGCAAATGAAATGTAAATTTATTCAACTTTAAGGTTAATGTTGTATTTGTCAATGTAGCTTGACTAAAAGAATCAATACATACTACAGAATACAATCTTGAAAATTTTTATCTTTACTAATCATTCCTTGTAACACAGTTATTTTACTTTTAACTTGTAAGTAATAGATTTTTAATACTAAATGATCTCTTTTTCTAGGTAGCTGTGGCTATCTGAGAGGTAGGTAAGGAGCCCTGTGAAACAACTATGATAGGAAGTCATGGAGTACATTATTAAATTACTATTAGCTTACACTGTTCTATCATTTTTGTCTAGAAGGGACCAAAAAAAAAAAAGTCCAAGACAATTAGGTGGAGTTTCTCAATCCCCTGTCTCAATACCCAAGATTATAGGAAACGGTAAGCGCTTCTCTGTCCGGACCTCATTCATCACTCTCCTTTCATTGTGCCTCAATAAGTGAAAGTAAAATGAAATAAAACTCTAATACCAGGGAACTTTCAATTTAAGTTCTCTCATCTTTTGCAAGAAATCCTCCCTGCCATTAGCAGTCTATCTTCCTCCAGTATTTACACTATCCTGCAGAAAAATTCAAAATAATCCAAATAGGAAACAGACCATTGTAGTATTAATTTTATTACAAAAATTTTAAAAGCAACATAAATTAAATAAAATGGTTAGATATATTATGGTATAGTCAATGGAAAATATTGTGCAATTATACTGGTGGTGAAGGCTAAGAACAACATATACCTATATTATCAAATAAAAAAGAGATTACAGTAGTTCATGGTAAGCAGTATTACAATTGAGGAGGGATAAAGGACATGAAAAAGACTGGAAGGTCACATCCCCATAAGCATGTCAAGGCGGAAGAACTGTGATTTTTTTTTTTCCTTTTCTATTTTTCCAAACCTCTCTAAAACACTGATAAACTACAAATACAAAATAAAAGGTTCATTTTCCAAAGTCATAATCTTCCCCTAAATATCCTTTTTATTCCATTTTCTCTAGGTACAGATGCAAATAACCAAAAAATATAAATTTAAGCTTTGCAGTTCTTTTCAAACCCAAGATTCTACTTATATATACATTATATATGGCCTAATGAAAATTCACCTTACCTTTCCATAAGTTTCCTGACTGCTGATGAACTGACCTCCAAAAAGTGAAAGCAGAGATTTTATTTCCTGCATTGAAAATATTGTAGAGAGAATACATTTTAAACAGGGAACTCAAAGACTACTAAGAGGAACAAACCTAATACGATTAGAAAAGAAAAAAGAGTGGGCTGATATCTACCCAAGGCATTTAAGTTTCAACATCAGACAATTCCAACTCAGGGTTCTGAAATTTTATAGTCACAATCATGGTTAAGTAATTCCAGAGAAATTTTAGACAACAGAATTGCCACGATTTGATCAGGGAATATCCTGATTTTGAAAAGGGAAAGAAAAACAGATTGCACACACTATAAATTTTAAAATAAAATGAATAATTAAAAACATGATTTGAGGACATTTGGAATTATCATAAATAATATGGATTCATTAGGCACAAGCACATTAAGTTAACCTCTTCTACCTGGATAAAGTTATAGAACTAGAAAGAGAACTGACATAATTGGTATGTTAAAAGCTTCATGCACGCAAACTTGAAATCATTTCAAATAGCGTGTATATTCTTTGAAGCACTCACTTTGTATTCAGAAACAAAAGATCCTATCTGCAAATTCTACCTACCTAAAGCAGGCAGAATTCTATGTAGGTCCTATGGAGGAGGCAACCTAATGAAGGAGAATGTCCCCACTACCGGTTGCTGACAACCCCCTTTCCTCCCAACCAGAAGAAAGAACCTTTAACACCAAGCCCACTGTAAGCATCAGCCATCATCAGGGAATACAAACCACATCACCAAGTTCCTCATTCCAAAATCCAAAATTTAAGCAACTAATGCCATTTCTATTTTTCCTTTGTGTATGCACCAAATAATTTCTTATATTAGAAGGAACTGAATTTGGTACAAAAATATGGATAGACCACAAACTAAAACATACTACTAGTAAATCAGTAACAGTAACCCAAAAGTCATTTAGCAACATGAGTAACACAAATTGGAATAGGAGACATTATGAGATTCAGGATTAGACAGATCACAATCTGATTTTCAGATCTTCCACATACTAGCTATGTGGTTTTATATATGAAATTTAACTTCTTTTATACCCAGTTCCCTTGAGTGTAAAATAGAAATCATAAAGTCAGAAAATCTGTACAGAGAAAAACACAGATCCTCAGGGCCTATTAAGGAAATCTAGATGATGATGACCTCAACTCTATTCTTGAAATCCCAGCAGCTCAGGAAGTCAAGCAAATCTAACAGAATTATAACACTTAGAAGAAAAAAACAAACTTCAAGATTAGGTTACTTGGTCTTACATGATTATTCTTCATTCTGTATTTAAAGCATATTGGGAATCAGCTTTACAATTAAAACATTCAACTATAACCAAGTCAAAACTTGCTGGCTCCTAGAATCACTAATAAAAATCAGGAATAGGCTAAAATACAAAGGTCTTGAGAGTTGGGAAAAAAAAAAAGGGTACAGTGGCATACACCTGTAATCCCAGGAACTTGGGAGGCTGAAACAGGAGAATCACAAATTTGGGGCTAGTCTCAGTCACTTATTGAGGTCCTGAACAACTTAGGGAGATACTGTCTCAAAAAAAAAATAATAATAAAAGGGATGGGGTTAAGGTCTCAGTGGTAAAGTGACTCTGGATTCAAACCCCAGTCCCCCCCTGCCCCCCAAAAAAAGGGTTAGAAAAAAGTGAAGATTATCAGAAGTTTTATAGCATAGCATTAGCTCTACTACCCAAAACTTAACCACTTAAAATTAAGGGTAAATGTGATAAGCCAAGTTTCAAATTTATAAGCACGTTTATAAATTTGGTGATCAAGACAGATGTGATCCACATGATTAGCTTCAGGTATGATTTTATGTTTTAAAGGGACATCTACTGGATTTTGTTGACATGCTCCTGATGTTGCAGCAGGACATATCAGTGTTACACTTCCTTCTTGTCATTGCAAATATGATCCTAATATGATATTTACAATATTGTAATCTTCCATCTGTTTTGGTATTTTTTAATTCTCAGGCCCATATCTTTCCAGAATTCTTGACTTTCTGGAACTCAGTTGTTTTATTTATGCCTTCTGTCTCCAAGTATAACTCTGTTTCCAAATACAACTCTCACTGTATTTTTTTCTGTATTATTTTCCATTGAATAAGAATATAGATAAGGATAAGGTCTCATCTCAAATCCTGTTTTTTCCTTAATTATGGGCTATCAGAATGCCAGATATTGGCAGCCTGGTGTTCTGTGTTTGCTTTCCACTCAAATCTTGAAGTACTGAGTAAATGAGATCATTTACTTAAATTGCTTACTTTTTCATCCATTTAGGTTGCTTCGGACAGCAATAAAATCCAGGTCACCTGAACTTTACTTTTAGTATAAGGCAGCAGAAAATTAAAATTGGCCCTAACTCTATGAGAGGTAAAACTGGACTACACTAAGATTCTTAATCTCTCATTTTAATTCATAAAGTCAGCTATTCCTCAAAGCTTCCTGACTAGCAATTCTAATGCAGTAGATAGGTCCACAAGTGTAGACTGTCCCTTTACTAACTTCTCTGGAAGTTACCCTATTTCATTCACTTCGACATTTATGGAGCAACTGATAGGTGCAAGGCACTATGTAAAGATAAATATATCTATCCTAAAGGAGCTTAGGGTTTAATGGAATCAATGAAACATTTGACTCCATAACTGACGTGTTCTTAAAGAAATAAAAGCAAAAATGTACAAGAAGGGAAAAGATTACTTTTGTTTTAGAAGGGAAGATTATTAGAAACTGACTTAAGCCTTGAAAAACAAGGAGGGCCTAAATCAATGGTAGAGTACAACCTCTTCTGGGAAAGCAAAATAGATAAATTCAGATTAAGTCCCTTGATATGAAGAACTAAAAAAGCTGGACATCTACTTGAAGGTTCAGAGAGAGAACCAGAATCACCAAACCAAGACTGAAGAGACGACAGAAATTCTGAGGAAGAACCACTTTCCCCTAAAACATTTACCAATTTCAAAAGCAGCTGTGAAGGCAAACATCCCTTCTGAAAGCCTAATGGAACTAGAAGGACAAAAGGCACACAGGGTTGCCCATGGGGAAGAAAGGACACTAGGCAAACCACCAATTTTTATTAGGATTCCATACCGTAGGAGTATGAGTGAATCAGAATAGAAATGGAGCTTAATATCTATTATGGTTTAGGTATGGTCATCCTCCCACCCAAAAGCTCATGTGAGGCAATGAAAGAATGTTTAGGGCTGGGGTTGTGGCTCAGTGTAGAGCACTTGCCTAGCATGTGCGAGGCACTGGGTTCAATTCTCAGCACAGTATATAAATAAATGAATAAAATAAAGGTCCATCAACAACTAAAAATATTTTAAAACAAAGAATGTTCAAAGGTGAAATGATTAGATTAGGAAAGTTGTAACCTAATTAGTGGATTAATCCACTAGCATGGATTAACTAGGCAGTAACTGTAGGCAGGGAGGGGGTGGCTGAGGAAGTAGGTCACTGGGGGCTGTGACTTTGGGGTTTATATTTTGTCCCAGTTGAGCAGAACTCTCTCTCTGCTTACTAGTTGAGTTGTCATGCCCTGAGCTGTTTTCCTGTCCCACGCCCTTCTGCCATTGTGTTCTGCCTCACCTAGGGCCTAGAGCTATGCAATGGGTCATCTGTGGACTGAGACCTCTGAAATCATTAGCCAAAATAAACTTTTCCTCCTCTAAGTTGTTCCTGTCAGGTATTTTGGTCACAGCAACACAAAGTTCACTAAAACAATATCTGAAAATGAGTCAAATTGATTCTAGACTTCTAATAATTCTATGTGTTCCATCCGTCTTTAAGAGAATGTATTATCCTAGCTCTCGAAATATTTCTTTGAGTAAACTTTCAAATGTAACATCTGGCACATATTTAAAAAATAATCTAGCACATATATCAAAAAAGAAACAAATTTTATAAACAAAAGACACGGACCCACAGTGTCCCTTTTATCAGTCACATACTTTTAACTATTAGGCATTCTATGTTGAAGGGGATAAAGAAGAGTCATCCTCTGGGCAGAGGATGAAAATCTATCAAAGGGAAGTTGGAGATTTTAAAAAGAATCAAGTAAAATATGTAAACCTAAAATAAGTAAATATGCAGGTAAATCTAAATGAAAAGTGACTATATAAAATCCAGAGATTAAACAGTAGGAGAGGAAACGAGACTAAAAGGAACACAGAACGCAAAGGCCAAAGCCGGAAAATGGAGGATAACCTTCAGGGAATGACAGGGAGACCATTTTGGTGGCATTGAGGAATGGGGAGAACGTGAGAGGGCAAAGGAGAAAATTAAGCAGTGCCAGACCATGGAATTTTAGCCTTAAGAAAATGAGGGCATAAAACAGAACTGAGCGTATGAAAGGTTAAACTGGCTCTAGGGTAAGACAGTAACTAACAAGAAGATAAAGAAGAGAAACAGGTAAAATCAGCAAGTACTAGGGATGCTATTCTTGACACCACAATCTAACCCCTCCATTCTCACCACACTGCCCTACTTTAGGCACTTACCCTCTTTGTTTCTAGTTCCTCTCTAGTATCCTCTAAGTGGTATTTTTGTCTGGTACTACAGAATTATCTCTAAAATAAAAATGATCATTTCCTCTCCAAAAAAAAAAGCCAATGCCCCCCCAATCGAAAATAAAAATCCAAACACCCTGGAATAGTGGAATAGTTTTAAAATCTGGACCCCACCCACTGCTCTAGCCTCAATGTCCCCTACCTTCATCCTCTCTCCCAGGATTCCAAAATGATCACACTTCTGCACCTTTGCATGTGGTTCTGTTTCTCAGAAACAGGGCTTTCTAGTCCTCTCTACTGACATAGCATCTCCTTTATAAATTAAGACCTAAATCAAATTTTTCTTCCTTTAGGAGACTTGAAAGACTAATACTGAATCAGGGCTACAATCTTCCTGCAAAATTCCCAAGGCCAATGAGTTGAGCACTAATTAAGAAAATTAAAGGATCTTGGCACAATTGAAAACACACAATCTTACCAGGCATGATGGCACACACCTGTTATCCTAGCTATTTGGGAAGCTGAGGCAGAAGTATCAAGTTCCAGGCCAGCCTCAGCAACTTAAGGAGACCCTGTCTCAAAACAACAACAACAACAAAAGGGTTGGAGATTTAGCTCAGGCAGAACACCTCTGGGTTCAATCTCCAGGACCAGTGAAGAAATATAGAAAATGAAAATACACCATCTCCACCTTCAGTGGCTTGCTGATTTTCAGCCTTGCTTCAACACCTGTGATCTTCTCTACTAAACTCTTATCCTTATTAACTCCGTCAATGACTATTTACAATTTCACTATTTTTCATTTTTCCCACTCAACTGCCAATGCCCTATGTCTGAGAAATAACCCTGATTTATCCATTACCTAGAAAGCAGGCCTCCAGGCAACTTCCACCCCAACTCTCCTTTGCTCAATCTCCCTTTCTACTGAAAGGTGAACACTTCCCACTGTCTTTATTATATCCATTCTCCCCTTCCCTTCAGCCTATAAACATGCTCAAACTCAATCTCTCCTTAAGCAGAGTCTTCCCTTGACCAAAGTTAACCACTCTTAACTTTCCCTTCTTACACTCTACTTTAGAGTAGTCCAGCCTATTTTCCTTTCCTCATTTTTCAGGGACTATTAAATCAAGCAATTGGCTTTTCCCACTAAAAATCTAAACAGCTTTAGAACATTCACCTCTAATTACCTTCTGAGAGTGCAACTGAACATTTTCATTTTCTTCTTATCAAAAAACACATTCATTTGACAATTTATCCTTGCTTTCTAAACTTTTACTCTCCAGATGTCTGTGGTCTTACTCCTTATTTTATTTTAGTTGTAGATGGACACAATACCTTTATTTACTTACTTTTATGTGGTGCTAAGGATCAAAGCCAGTACCTCACACATACTAGGAAGTGCTCTACCACTAAGTCACAACCCCAGCCCCGGCCTCAATCTGACATTGCAATACATTTCAATAGCAATGCTTCCAACCATCTTTGCTTGGCTCATCACTCTTTTGACCCTCCACTTGGAGTAATTTCATCCTCTCTTCTAGTTTTCATAAGCAGAAGACTCTCAAATATTTTTCTCTGGAAAGCTCTATTATGTTTTATGCATACTCATATTCTACTGATCCACTCCACTTGATGTTATACAAGCAAAGCAAATTCAGTATAACTGGAGCTTAAATCTTGACATCTGCCTGTGTACTTACTTTAAATGGAGACATTCCTACATCCACCCCAGGAGTCATCCTCAATTTGTCTCTCTTCCCCCAACAATCAAGCTCTGATGATCTTATCACCTAAATGTTTTTACCAGTCTATCCCATCTTCTTACCACTTGCACTAGGTCAGGACTTCTTAATCAATTTATAAGACTCTTCCAACTAACTCTTAACTAATCTCTTTTTATTTCTCTCAAATACATCTTCCATATTGCTGTCAAGTCATTTTTTAAAAACTTGATTCTACCACTTCTTTACTTAAAACTCTTCAATAAATTTCTCTTCCAACCTCCAGGGTATTCAAGGCTTTGTATTTTCTGTTCCCTATCTACCTCTCCTGTCACTTATTAACACTCCCTGCCATATATCTGGTGATCTAGTAGTAGCTAACAGTTCCTAATACTAATGTACTTATTTATCTCCCTGGCCTAGGTAACTACCAGTAGCCCTGTAGTTCACGTGTCATTCCCATGGACATCCCCTTAAAAACCAACCTCCCCCTACCTCTTAGGTGGATGAGATTCCCCTTCTCTCTGCTCTCATATTTCCCTGTGCATCCCTATGGCTGCATCTGCTGACCTCATTCTATGCTTATGTGTCTGCTCAGCCCTCTGCCTAAAAAGTAAACTCCTTGAAGGCAGAGGCTGTTATGATTTTAGGTAGTAGCTAGCAATGAACAGTGAAATGAGTGGTAAGGTCATAAAGTGTTCTTTAAATTACTTTAGGGTCCTTCTTTAAACAATATTAAGAAATCAAAAGGTGAAAGTTAATCTGTAGAAAACAAAAGCAAGGGAGCTATTTGTCAAGAGAAAAGGAATAATAGGACTAACTCTTGACAGGGTCCACTGAGGTTGATATGAAGTTAGGAATTATGGCTATAAGTATCTCCCATTGTCTGGGAAGATTCCTTTAGTAGTACAGATGCACTAAGGTAACTTCTGACCAGCTATCGACGCCAGTGCCTACATTAACATGGAATTGACTTGAAGATGAAGCCCCCCTAAATAGAATGGCCACCATGATAGTTCCGTGGAGGGCCTACTAAGGTCAAAAACTCCACCACCCAACTTGAAGGAGGAATTGAACACCTGATTGGCCAAGGTAGCTGAAGGAGGAACCCAGTTTTCAAGTCAACCATAAAACAGTAATAAATTTGGGGACAGCATTGTCATTCTCTGCTCTGAGAGGGCCCACTCTCTCTCTTCAGAGCGTTCTCTACTGGAGCCTCACTTTGCTTTTACTTTACTTTCATCTTACTTTCACTTATAATAAAGCTCTCTTGCATGACTTTTGGTGTCCAACTTTAAATTTTCTTTCCTCGGAACCGAGGTTTGGGGTTTCAGCTCCCTGCTTTCCTGTGACAACGATATCCTCAGTCTCCAGCATATCAGAATGCAGGCATTCCGAAAAGGTTTCTTGAATAAATCATTTTAAAAAATCCCCTCAACTTCTCCATCATCTAACAGCCACTACCAATCCCTCCACCGCCCCTGAACCCCATATTCTGATACTTAAACCACACACTGAACTCCTGCTGAACGTCTCCTCCGTCACACAAATAGCTCCCGGAGAGGCCCCATCACATTCGCCCGCCTAATTCTGGCATCTGGCGCACGTGCAGAATGAATGAAAATGCCCAGCACACCCGAGAGGACTTCGCTCTCACACACCCTCCGCCAAGGACAAACAGAACTTCTCTCTTTCACCCTTCACCAAGCTCAGCTCCCAGCCCAAAGACCGAAAGATTGGGGACGCGTGATTCCGCCGGGACCAGCAGTTCCCTGAGCCGATGCGTGCGCTGGAAATGCGGGGAGCCTCCGCCTACAGCCAGACCCCACCGCACGGTCCTCTCCCGTCGGGAATTGTGAAGGGCGCTGCGGGCTCACCGGGAGGCGGAATTCCAGGTGTTCCTGAGCCATGAGCAGTAGATACCTGTTCAGGGGGCACCGCAGCGCCATTGCAGCTGCCCTCCATGCGCCTGCGCGGCCCCCAAGGGCCCGCCCCTCCTCCCTCCACAGAGCCGTTTCCCTGAGGCGGAGTCTGGAGGGCCGGAAGCGGAAGCTCAGCCGGGCGCGCGCTCTGCTGACAGTCTTCGGGCCCGGCGACCGCACTGTGCTGCTGTTGGAGCGGCTTGTCTCTGGGTGGGGGCTCACGTACAAGCTGGTGCGAGGGGCAGTGTTGTTTTCCGGAGCAGGTTCTGATCAGGCGAGACCGAGGTCATAGGTCAAGTCAAAACTACCCATGTATCTGTCACTTGGAGCATCTAACACTTGGAAAGGGGCTGGGTATCAGAGGTGCAATGAGAAGGAGAAAAGTTCTCTTCATGTGCACTAAGATTTTTGCAATTAGTTTAAAAACAACAACAATAACAGGGGTTTCCGAACAGTTTGAAAAATAAAGGTGTTTTGTATGCGACTTGTATGCGAATTATGGGAATGTCAGATTTCTTTTTTGTGCCAGAGGGGTCTCTGGTATCATTAATACGGTTCATGAAATGAGAGAGAACATTGATTGCTCTATAGAAACAAGAATGCAAGTTGAAATTCTGAGGCACCAATTCAAACAAGCAACTGGAATTTTTTGATTTAAGAGTGACTCACCACCTGGAGGGCAAATTTCCAACAAGCAAAATCTCCAGAGGTGGACAAAAGTAGATCCCGTTCTATGGTCTAAAGATTTTCAAGAAGAAACATGAAGCCTTCTGTTTCCTAACTACGTCCTCTCATTTGCTGTGAAGCAGATTCTGTGCACAGAAAAAATGTGTGAAGGGAAACTGGAGATTCAGCCTTCTCTCCTGGTCATCATAAACTCTAATGCCACCACAATTCAAACACAGTAATCAAGGGCTATACATTCATAAACATGATAGCTGCCTAATTGAACTAAGCTGGAAGACAACTCTCCCCACACCTCAGTAGGTGAATTAACTACCAAGTTCTCCCTAAAGGAGCCTAATTCAGGGCCATAATTTCCTCTCTGCACCACTCCTTAATTTGACTCGTTTTTAAGCAAACCAAAAAGTTTTCACTCTCTTTTAACTCCTCTCCAAACACAGGGCAAAGCAAGACAGTGATTATTAACCACACTTCTCCACCCTTCAGCTTTGCAGCTAAGGTGGACTTTTCATGGCTTTGGATAGAACCCCATTTATTATTTCCCTTGGGCAGAATTTGTAAACCAGTAGTAGTATAAGATCACACAGTGCATTTGCCTCATTTGAGCCAGGTCTTTAGCTTTCCCATTCTCCTTTCTTCCCTTGTCCTTCCTAAAATACAAGAAGCAAGTCTGATGTCCAAAATAAAAAGGCATCTGGCAAGTAATTCACAAACATTACATTCTTGATGGTAAGTATGCAGCTCACCTTCTAGATTCTTTTTTAAGCACATATTGTTTAAGCACAATTCCCAGTACCGTCCCTTTTGATCCTAATTGCTTCCCAGTAGAAAAATTATATAATGTTGGGGCTCAGAAAATACCCCAAAATGAAGGCAAAATTTCTCTTACTCTGTCTTCTGCTTCACTTTTTCCCTACAAGGCAAGCCATAGAAACTTCCCCATGGGGAGTAATAGAAATTAGAACTCTTTTACTCCAAAGCAAGCCCATAAAGTCAAAAAACACTGATCTTCCCCCATCTTTCTGTCTTTGAGCTGGCCATAAAGAAATTCTTTGGCCTACCTTGTCTGACAGACCATAAGACTCCCATTTCAGAAGAGGTCTTGCCCACCCCCATCAGGGAGGAAGGAGTGCTGTAGAGTGAGCAAAACAGTTAAACAGGCCTTCCTGTGTTTTCCCTCTCAGTCTATGATGATTAAATCAGACCATTCTTGTCTAATCCTATTTCTCCATGGTTGTCCTCTCTTGATAGAACCAAAGCATGTAAAAAAAATAATTCACTATGGATCTTTGGGTCTTCATTCTAAACACTCCATATCACTTAAAGTTATGATTAAATGAATCAGCTCATTTCAGTGACTTCAGGGAAGCCTTCCCTTCTACCCTATAGTAATATATAGATCATCCCTGATCCCTTTTAGAGATTTTCTTAAATGACCTACTGAATCTAACAGCAGAGTCTAAATAAGACAGTTTTACTCAATCCTGTAAGGCACAGGTTCTCAAAATTGGCTGCATATTGTGATTACCTAGAGTTTTTTTTAAATACTGAGGCCTGGAAACTAACCCAAGATTCAAATTTGATTTGACTGGAGTGTAGTCTGAAAATAAAGTTTTAAAATTCCCAAGTTTTTAATGTGCAATCAAATTGAAGAATCACTTAGAGCAGTAGTTCTCAAAGTGTGGTTCTAGGACAGGCAGCATCAATATCACCTGGAAGCCATTCAGAAATACTGCCCCACTCCCAAACCTGCTGAATCAGAAATTGTTGGGGTGGGGCCTAGCAGTTTGTTTTTTAAAAAGTCCACCAAGAGGTGGGGAAGCATGCTAAGGATGCTTTGAGTCCCTAGAGGACCAGGCACCACAGATAAATATTTTGGTGTTTCCTTGCCCACCTTTGGGGAGAGAATTCATGATAAATTTGCAAAAATGACACAAGTATTTTTCTCAGAGGAAGATGTATCAAGAAGGAAGTATTCCTCTCTTGCCAAGTGAATTGAGAATTAGTCTTGAATCTCCTTAGCTGTGAAAATGCCTAGAAGCCACCCACTCAATAAGTGATTTCCTGTGGGTCAAGCATGCTATCTATAACTAAGCCTTCAGAGACAGCATAAATCTAATGCAAAGATTAAACACAAAACCAAAAAGAAATCAGCAAAATGTCAAGAGCTATATGATACTTTCCCATAGCCCTGTAAGCTGGGATATTAAACACTTAAAATGTCTGATTATGAATTAATTAACTCAAAGCTTCACACTCATGTTATATTGTTATATTGGTCATGGATATTGCCATTAAAGACACCAATACAGGAAGATGTGATCAGGTTATAATCTTTTGGATTGAAAATTGCCTAAAATTAGTGTCTTCAGACTTTGGTTTGTCATGGTAATATCTGAAGGCATTCAGAGATTAAAATACATTTACTGACCAGTCATATAAATTATTCACTAGAATAAGGCAATAGAGATACAAAGGTTAAAAAAAATACACACACATACACACCCAACTCCAAGGCTCAAAAATCCAGTGTCAAGAGATAGATAACCCATTCTATCTTGACTAGATTGCATAAAATATCCATGCCAAGACTGAAGTAGAAGAAACAATATTGCTACAGTTGGAAATGTGAGGCAACAGAGAAGACTTCACAGAGGAGGTAATAAGTGAGCCTGGAGTTAAGCATGAACAAGTTTTCAAAAATGTGCACAGTTTAGTTATACTGTTACAACTACAAATGTTACAAACTGTTGGTTGTTATAACAACTGTTAAAACTAAAAATGGCTGGTACACTGGGGTACAGGTGCAGGAAATAAAGTATGAAAAAGGGTGAAACATTATCTTGCAGGTAAATGATAAGGTTTTCATAAGCAAAACTGCATGAATTTAGTGATTTAAAAAGAATTTTACTTGGTGCTTGGGATTGAACCTAGGGCTTCATGTATATTAGGCATGCACAGTACCACTGAGCTATATCACCAGCCCCATTTTAATAAGTTAGGCAGCAATTCAGAAAGAACTGAGTTAGAAAGATAGCAACTGGAGGCACAAAGCCCAGTCATGAGATTCTAGCAATACTCAAGACAATAAAGCATGAATATATGAAAAGGCAGAGACACTGGGTGTTAAGAGGAATGAAATGATTTTTGCTTTACCCTTCAACGTTACACCCTGGTACTAAAACTTTTGGTATGTATCTCAAGGTAAAGTATTTAGGAGCCTGAGAACACATTATGGCATATATGTTCTGTTTACTGGAGTAAATGTATTGAGAATAGACTGCAGAGTTGGGCAAGGATAAAAGCAGGGAGATCATAAGGAAGCTTCTGCTGTAACCTAATGAAAGGATGATAACTTGGCCAAGATGACAACAGTACAAGTGGTAAGTGGTCAAATTATAAATAAATTTTGAAGATACTGCCAATAGATTCGCTAATAATTTAGAAATAAATGTGAGAGACAAATTAAAAAATGACTCCAAGATTTTTGGCTTCAGCAACTGAAAGACTGGAGTTGCCATTGATAAAGACAGGAAAACAGATGAATGGGTTGAGGAGTGGAAATGTGAAGCCTGGGGTGCATATTTTAATACCAAATTTACTTGAATAGTATTTTAGTGACTTGGGAGCACTTGTATCTAGTACACACTGAAAATTTAATGAAACGTGTTTTGTAGAGGACTTTTTGACATCAAAATCTAGAACTATTTGAGTGTTGCAGTAATATTGTGCTCTGACCTTTAATTCTTTCTATGAAGGAAAAGGTGAACCTTTTGTACACTGTACTCAGCCAATTTATCAAACACCATTCTTTTTTGTGGGTATGTGGGGTGGAAGGGTTACTGGGGTTGAACTCAGGGTACTCAGCCACTGAGCCACATCCCCAGCCCTATTTTGTATTTTATTTAAAGACAGGGTCTGAGTTGCTTAGCACCTCACTTTTGCTGAGGCTGGTTTTGAACTCGCAATCCTCTGTCTCAGCTTCCTGAGCTGCGCTACCACACCTGGCTATCAAACACCCTTCATTTGAACTTGTCTTTAGTACTATTAAGAGTCCACAGAGGCAAAACCTGACAGCATTTTTTCATTTTTTATTTCATTTTCTTCTGAGTAAACACAGTTTGAATATTCATTACAATAATTTTATAATTCCACAACTATATGAATAGTATCACAACATGCATATACATGCTCTCCATACTAAACATTTTTAAGACAGGTTTTGACTTTTCTTTGCTTTGAATTAATGCTTATGGACAGGTAAGGAGTTAAATGTTTGGACTACCAAAAAAAAAAAAAAAGGCTAATTTTATTTGTAGTCATTTGATTATTAATCTTTACAAGTAAAGAGAACCTCTATTAAAAAATGTGTTTCCAAGAGGTTTCTAAGAAAGAGAGGTTGTAAAGCTATATAAATGGAATCTCTTGGCTAGTCACATTTTTGGAGATCCATAAGGCATTTCAAAATTCCTTAAATATCTATCATGTTATTCTTGTAACAATGTCAAGTATATCACTGCCAGTTCACACAGTAAAACATGCGAAGCCTCATGTTGAAATTCCTTCCCTGAAGCTGATCATGTTTAAAATGATTTGCAGAAGCTTGTAACTATTAAAGTAAATGCCCAGTTAGTGTTTCACAAAACAGTGCTGACAAACTTATACATTCAATTTTGAGAATCCATAACCCGTTTGCAAATCCCTCTCTCCACCTTCAGTGAATAAGTTGAAATTAGAACATTCATGCCAATTATAAATTAACAGTGAAAGTAAACCTCATGAAACAATATGTGGTTTTCTCCTAAAATGCCACTACCTCCCAAACACTGAGTCTTGAATACTCATTTTCACTATTACCTATTCTCAGAAGTAGTCACCCCTCCACAGCCTCTTCTCTGAACTTCACAACACTTAATACACCAAATTCTACTCACTGATTTTTGTCAAGCCCCTGTAAAAGCAATTGAAGGCAGGCGGTCCTCTCTCATTTCTTTATTCCCTGATCCTGGCAGTGTCTGATACATGTTAAATGCCCAATAAATGTTTGCTAAAGAAATGAACAAACTAAACAATATTGACTCCAGATGTTGTAACTAAGCATTATAATAGATATTTCATTACTTAAAACTATGTTTAATATGCCCAAACGAGGAGTGCATACTAGTAATCCAATAATACATTAATCCTTATGTTCATTTCTTTTCATGTACATGGCATCAGTAGCCACTGGCACATGTAGGGATTATCTTTCAGTGCCTTTTCTTCATTCACAGTCACTAATGTGATCGATCAACACCAAAAGACTAAGGCAACATGCTTTGTGAAATGATATAAAATAATATTAGCACTGTTACTCAAGCAAAATTTCTCATAGAAACCTATGTATATCTATTTTCAAATCAGGTACTTTTCATAATGCAAGTAAGGTCTAACCACTTTTTGTTCTAATTCTGTCATGGTACAAAAAACATGACATAAAAAGCAACAGTTTCTTGCCAGTTTTAATACAATATTTTATGCTTCTTCTACTATTTTGTTTCTTACAGGTATTCCATTACAGTAAATTGTTAGATATCCAAATTGCTTGTTACTGTAAATCCCTGTTAGAAAATTACATTATATTAGCCCCCTATCTGAGGTTTCACTTTCTTGCAGTTTAACTTTCCACAGTTCAGCTACCCCTTCCTTATCAACAGCAGTCTGAAAATATTAGATAAAAATTCCAGAAATGAACTCATACATTTTGAATTGTACCCATTTTGAGTAGCGTGATAAAATCTCCTACCATCCTGCTCCATCCAACCTGGGATGCAAATGTATACACTGCCCTCCTGTTAGTCACATAGTAACTATCTCAGTTATCAGACTCTCATAGTATCACAGCACTTGTATTCAAGCAATCTTTATTTTACTTAATAATGGCCCCAAAGGACAATAGTGATGCTGGCAATATATTAAAATATATTGTTATAATTATTATATTTTATTATTGGTTATTGTCAATCTCTTATTTTGCCTAACAAATTACACTTTATCACAGGCATGTATGTATAGGAAAATAATAATATATATATGGTTTGGTACTATCTTGGGTTTCAGACACCCAGTGAGGGTCTGGCAACATATTTTCTAAAATTTGAGTAAAATGTGACACATATATAATTGTTTCCATCAGCAAGATCAGAGATTACTGTGTAGTATGCTATACTTTATTTTGAAAATTATGTAGAAGGATTAAGAAATACCTAATTTCTTTTTCTCCCTCATAGTAATGAATGTTCCACTAAAGTACTTTCTATATCAGTTTAATCTTCATAAATAAATCACTATTAAGACTACTGAGAAATGAAATTATTTAAGCTTTATAAAAAATACAGAGCCCTTCTTAGCAATTTGATTTTAAATGAATTTTATCTATAGTATCTTATGCATAAAATCCTTAGACAACCATTAAAAAAAAAGTCAGTGACAAATTATTCATAGAACTATATCACAGACCTCAGGAATTGACATTCAGAAAAGATTTCAAGGCTACTCAGCAACAGCCTCTGATAAAACCCAACAAACCTTAAAATTGCAATTAGAATTCAAAGGGATCAAAATATTGGTTTATACTGAACCAAGATTAGGAAAATCTTCCACTGTTGGTATTTTCATGTTCTTAGTTTTTCAATCAAATAATCAGCCTGTAATTGAAAAAAAAACAAAACATAAACATGTTTTTATTCCAGATATCATATCAGACAATTTTGATAATTATCAGATAATCAGATAATTATCTATCAGATAATTTTATTGGCAACCCTATTATAATAAGTCATACCAGCTAGGTGCACCTGTAATCCCAGCCTAGCTTGGGAAGCTGAGGCAGGAGAATGGCAAGTTCAAAGCCAGCCTCAGCAACTTAGACCCTGAGCAACTCATCAAGACCCTGTCTCTAAATAAAATGTATAAAAGGCTGGTGATGTGGCTCAGTGATTAAGCACCCCTCGGTTCAATCCCGGGTACCTAAATAAATAAATAGACCACAGCAGAAGAGCAGGGTACTATATATTCTTTTCCTAAAAATGTCTCTCAAGCTGGGAGCAGTGGCACATGCCTGTAATCCCAGCACTTGGGAGGCTGAGGCAGGAGGATAGTGAGTTCAAAGCCAGCCTCAGCAATTTAGCAAGGCCCTAAGCAACTCAGTGAGACCCTGTCTCTAAATAAAATACAAAATAGGGCTGGCTCAGTGGTGGAGTACCCCTGGGTTCAATTCCCAGTACCAAAAAAAAAAAAAAAAAAAAAGTCTCTCAAAAAAACTAATAGTTTTATAAACTACAGTAAAGCTATTCTTCATTATATACAAATATGCAAATTTTATAAACTATATTACACATTCATTAAAAAGCATCAAAAGAAATGGAAAACAAAGTTTTAAAAAGTGAAGTGGATATGAAGGAAACTTAAATGTCATTACTAAGAGAAAGAAGTCAATCTGAAAAAGCTATATGCTGTATGATTCCAACTATAAGACCTTATGAAAAGGCAAAACCACGGAGACATTAAAAAGATCAATGGTTGCCAGGGAATCGAGGGGAGAGTGGGATGAACAGGCAGAGAACAGGATTTTGAATGATACTTCATTAGTGGAATAATATAATACATTTGTCGAAATTCATAGAATGTACAACATCAAGAGTGAACCCTAAAGCTGAGGTTGTAGCTCAGTGGTAGAGTGCCTCCCAAGCATGTGTGAGGCACTGGGTTTGATCCTCAGCACCACATATAAACAAATAAAATAAAGGTCCATCAACAACTAAAAAAAATTTTTGTTTATTTAAAAAAAAAGTGAACCCTAAAGTAAACTAAGGACTTTGAATAATAATGATAGATTAGTGTTAGTTCACTGATTGCAATAAATGAACCACTGTGGTGGGGATATGATAATGGGGAAGAGTGAGTACGTGTGCAGGCATCGGGTATATGGGAACTCTATTTTGCACTCAATTTTGCTGACAACCTAAACCTGCTCTAAAAAATAAAGTCTATTGTTTTAAAGTAAACTAAAGTCTTTGAATTACATCATTTCAGAGAGCCTTTCTCAATCTTCCTTCATAATCTGGAACAGTTTATTAATAAGAGATTTTGGAATAAACTTCAATATATTTATCTTTTTTTTAAGTCTCATAATATATACTATTGAGAATACAAATTTAAGAAGAATTCAGATTCCCAGGATGAACTATTAACAGATCTTATGATTTTGTTTATTCATGTTTTCCAAGTAAAAAGGAAATACATTCTATTATTAAGCTATACTCCCTACTCCCAAAATGTGATTTAATTAAATTTTTACCACAAACCAAAACCTTATAGAAAAGTAGAAATATAGATAGGAACGAAAGAGAGAAAGAGACACACAGAGAGAAAAGAAATGAAACAAAGAAAAAGAAAAAAAGAAAAGAAAAAAGAAAGAAATCACATTTTTTAAAAGTTTTGTTTTTTATTTTTTGGGCTTTTTTTTTTGTACTGGGAATTGAACCCAGAGGCACTTAACCACTGAGCCACTTCCCAACACCCCCTTTTCTGTATTTTATTGAGACAGGGCCTCACTAAGTTGCTGAGGCTGGCTTTGAACTCTCAAGCCTCCTGCCTCAGCCTCCCAAGAGGCTGGGATTACAGGCATGCACCACTGCTCCCAGTTTTACAATTTTTAAAAAGGCTATAAACTGTATGATTTTCAGAGACCAAAACTGCTGCCTGTAGAAAACCCAACTTTATTTCAAATATACACACACACACACACAATCTTAAATATGCTCAAAAAAATCAACTGGACATGTTGGAGAGAGGGTTATGTTTGAAATTTGAAGTTTCTAGAAATCTGAGACTTTTAAAATTTCTTCTGTACTATTAGAATAGTATCATTTACTAACTAATGGCAAATAAAAACTATTTGATTATATTCAGATACAGTTACTATCAGTCATCTTATGATCATGGACACAAAAAATAAGAGCCTGGTAAATTATTGGTCAAGTATCCCAGAAGGACCAGGTCTAAGGAAACTGTTAGACCACTAGCCTATAAATAGCTGAATTTTCTTTTTCTTTTACTTTTGCCTCAGCAAAGCATAATTCTGTAATATTTTACACTGAAAGCTTCAACCACAGATCAGGTAGTTTATGACAATACTAAAGTCCTTTTCTTAGGAATTTTCTATGAAGATTAAACTGACAATCAAAAATTACAAAACTTGCCCAGCACAGTGTTACATGCTTTTAATCCCAACTACTTGGGAACCTGAGGTTAGGAAGATTCCAACTTCAAGACCATCCTGGGCAACTTAGCAAGACCTTGTCTCAAAATAGAAAATAAAAAAGGGCTAGGGATATAGCTCAGTGGTACACTGCTTGCCTAGCACGCACAAGGTCCTGAGTTTGATACCCCCAACACAAACAAAACTACAAAAAATTGGTTTCTATGTTGATGTTTATTATAACAATAGAAACAGTAAGTAACTTTTACTGACTACTATCTGTAAGGTACTATTTATTTATTGGCAATACTAGCAATTGAATCCAAAGCCTAACAAATGCTAGGCAAATGTTCTACAAATGACCTAACTTGCAACACACCTGATTTAAATGATTTATACATAAATTATCTCATCATCTCTCTTATCAACCCTAAGCGCAGGCACTGTTACCTATGTTCAGGTAATAAAAAACTTGAATCTGGGTTAAGGATGTTACTCAGTGGTAGAATACTTGGGGGCATGTACCAGGCCCTATGTTCAATCCCCAACATCAACAAAAAATAAATAAATAAAATAAAATAAAATAAAGAGACTTAAGTAATCTGTATATGGTTCCTTGAGTAAGCAATGGAGCCAGAGTTCAAATACAGATCTTACTCTAAAGTCTGAATTCTTAATGTCATGCTTTTCTGTACCATATACCTTGCTTGCAATGGGGAGATTTGGCCATAGCTTCTCTCCCTATAGCCCTGATGACCTGGAAAATCCCCCAAAGTAAAAATATTATTTTTAATGTATACATGCAGTATGTTAAAACAGGTAGTCAAGCTACTACAAGTGATAAGTGCCTAGTCTTGCCAAGAAAAGAACTATAACAAAAGGACAAATATTTTAAATATGTTTGCATATTTCTGGCAGAACAATAACAATACTTACTGTGATAAACCAATAGGAATTTGTTCTATAAACCAACTTGGATAAGAATCCAAACTGACTGACTGGTGCCAGAACATGAAGGTGCAAGTGAGAAATGGAACAAAATGGTGGTACATGGAAACCCATCCTAAAATAAAGAAGAAATGATTAACAAATCAGTTCTATATTAGTTTAAAACAATTTTTAGGTTAAATGACATAAATATTAAAGATAACCAAAACATGTTGCCTAAGGTAGAAAGAATATCACTCATATATCTCTTTTACTATATTTCTTTATACACTTCTTAGTATTCACATAGAATATTGACATATTCCTCTTCTTTTCATGTTCAAGTTCACAGTAATATAAACTCTTTATCAAGGAAGGGCTTAAATCGTACATTATGCCTAAGAATAACCTTTATAAATATTGAGCTTTCATTATCCTATCACTTCAGTCCCTATCACATTAAGCTTAAATTCTAAGATACATCCCTGTAATCAATCTAGTAAAATTTCTGGGCATTCAACTAGTAGTGTTACTTTATTCCAAGCATAACCAGTAGATGGCAGGCTTTCTCCTCTAATGAAGTACTCAGGCATTTCTTTGCCTACCAGTATTTCAAGTGATATTAATCACATCATCATGGGCTAGGGTTGTGGCTCAGTGGTAGAGTGCTTGCGGAGCAGGTGAAGCACTGGGTTCTATTCTCAGCACCACATAGAAATAAATGAATAAACAAATAAAGGTCTACCAACATTTAAAAAATATTTTTTTAAAAAATCATATCAGAAAAACAAAAACCTTAATCACCTAAATTTAATACTAAAAATCAGATGATAATTATTCCTAAGTATTTGCTTTATGAAACATTTTTAAGTCAATTTCTTTCAATAGAAAAATAATTTTTAAATATGATTTAACCTCTTAAAAATCCTTTTCATCCATCTATGAGAACCTGCTCCAAGATTATGCATGGTGCCCTCTAAAGGAGATGGAGCAGCCTAAGAAAATTTCAAAATTCCACCCAGATGGCACACTGAAAAAAATAAATATTTGTGGAGAGTAAAAAAATAATAATAATCCATTTTCAATTTCCCTTTAAAGATGGGTAAGCAAAGATTAAAAGGTTAAGAGCTAAGCACAGTGGCTCACAGTGTAGCCCCAGCTAGCAGGGAGGCAGAGGAAGGAGGATCATGTGAGCCCAGAAGTTTGAGACCAGCCTGGGCAACACAGCAACAAGATCCCGTCTCAAAAAAAAAAAAAAAAAAAGTGAAGAGACTTCCCAAGGTCACAAAGGTAAAATTCAGTGAAGCTGGGAGTAAAATTCAGGGCTCTTGACTCCTTGTCCTATGTTATTTCTTCTAATAAAGAGTCCTTAGACAGAGAAAAGAACACTTGCTTCAGGCCAGAGGATCTCAAATACCATCTGTTACTTGTCATTATCACATTAGAATAATGCTTAACAGTTTTCAGAGGATCTTCACACAATCTCATTAGTACGAAGTCAGCAGAGCAGGTATTATTGTGGATAACTAAAATGACTTGTCTAAAATCACACAGCTAATGCAAGTACAGTACAAAGTGACATGGATAGTATTAGAATTAGGTTCTGAAGTTTTAGAAGTAATATATACTATACCTGGCTTGGTACTGCCTACATCAAAAGGACAAAGTGAGAAATCTTTTTTAAAAAATACCATCATTTAGATTAATTAAAACTGTTAATTGAACATTATGTGTTTTTGATCTGTTTGGCAAATGCCAGAGTTCAGTTTAGCAAGCAATAAATCCAATTTAATTTCATGCTAGAAGTCTAATAATGCATTTTTAAATCCCCCCAAAAATAGTTTTGTCTAATAAAATTCATTTTATACAAAATTGTATAGGAATGCCCATACAGAACAAAGAAAAAGGACTCATAACTATTTTTACTACACACACACACACACACACACACACACATATATATATATATACATCTCCAAACTATCAGTTGATATTTTTGGAAGATACTGAGACATGAGAGGAAGAAGTTTTATCAAATTTTTAATATATGAACTATATTATCACTTTCAGGAAAAATGTATTTAAACCAAAATTCTGTGACTGCTGTTCCCTTTTTCATGGAAAATAACATTTCAGAAAATTCGATAATGCATAATGTTAGTTTCTATCTGTTGTATACATACCTCATATTTGAAAAGTCAGTGAAATCATTCTTTTTAAGAATGCTTTTTCCAACAGTTACCATGTCCTCCACTATAAAACAGGAAAGAAACATACTAGAGAAGACATAAAGTTTGCTAAATTGTTATTAATTTTAATTTTGGGGGTTCTGGTCAAAAGTCATATCAAATGGGAAAACATTTATAGACACATTCAATAGCTTTAAGTGACCAAGAAGTCTGTTCATTGATAACTGAAATATTCAAATTGATCCCCAGTGCAATATCATTATCACAAAATATTACACATATCAGCTGGCTTTGGAGAGTAGTTAAGAGGGATTTTCAAGTGTCAATTTAGAACATCTGATCATCATGATGTCTATTTTAATAAAGCTAATAGGTAATTATACAGAAATTGTTTGAATTATGAAAAAAGCATGTTTACTGCAGCATTCACAATTCCCAAGATACAAAATTAACGTAAGTGTCCACCAACAGATGAATGGATAAAAAAAATATGACATTTGTGTATATTCGTATGTGTGTGTGGGTATGTATATACATACACAATAAAATGCTATTGAGTCTTAAAAAGAAAGAAATTCTGACATTTGTGACAACATGGATGAGCCTAGAGGACATCTTGCTAAGTAAAATAAGCAACACACAGAAAGATGAATAATGTATGATCTCACTGAAATATAGAATCTAGAAAAGCTAAACTCATAGCAACAGAGTAGAATGGTGGTTAGCAGAGGCTGAAAGTGGGATAGGGTTGGGAGATGTTGGTCAAACAATACAAAACTTAAGTTAAACAAAAGGCATAAGTTCAAGAGACCTAGTATACAACGTGATGACAAAGTACTGTATCCTTAAAAATAACTGAAACAGATTTTAAGTGTTCTCATACAAAAAAAATTGTATATGAGTTCATGGATAGGCTAATTAGTTCAATTTACTCATTTCATAACATATATATTTTAAGACAATGTTATATAAAATAAATATGTACTTTTTGTCAGTAAGTAAATTTTTCAAAAGACAGGAAAACTGAATTCGTCTTTAAGCCCAAATTAGAAATATGATATCCCTTCAAGTGATCCTAGTCTTTACTAGTTAAACATTTGTGTAATGATTTTGACTTCCAAATTCTATATGTCTTTTCATTTTTATTCTTTTATTTTTTATGGCCTTAAGAGAGAAAAGAAGTCTACCCATCAGAAAAATGTTGGGGCTGGGGGTGTAGCTCAGTTGGTAGAGTGCCTGTCTCACAAGCACAAGGCCCTGGGTTCAATCCCCAGCACCTCGAAAAAAGAAAAAAGAAAAATGTTGGTAACCTGTGATCTTCAAAGTATAATCCCAAACATTAAGCTTAGGCATACTATAATCATGTGTCTAAAAGGGAAAGAGGTGAGAGATTCAACAAAGGATAGTTGTTATATTGGGGCTTACTAAATTGTTAATATTTACTTCTCTAAATCAGGCTTTCACTGAAAGACAACCAGTTTCTTACATTTTACATGAATTGATAAAATGCCTGTATTAAGCAAGCCCTGGTAAATTAAAGGATGTGTATTACAACCACTCTACAGCAACCACTAAATAAATACAAAAGTAGTGAATATGACAACAGATAAAGAAGAATGCAAAAAAAAAAAAGATAATAAAGTATGAAACAATGTATAACAAATGGAACAAATGGCAAGATGGTAGACCTAAACCCAATGATATTAATGGTTACATTAAATGTCAATGGGATAGACTGGGGATATGGCTCAGTGGTAGAGCCCTTGCATAGTGTGTGTGAGGCACTGGGGTAGATTCTTAGCACCACATATAAATAAATATAATAAAGGTATTATGTCTGTCTACAACTAAAAAATTTTTTTTAAATGTCAATGGGCTAAGCATTTCAATTACAAGATTTTCACACTACAATTTAACAAAATGTAAGACTCAACCATATCTGATTTCAAGTATTTAAATATAAAAATGCATTTGATTGAAAGTAGAAAAGAAAAAATATATAATGCAAACAGTAAATAATAAAGTAGAAATAACTATCACACAAAATAGACTCAAAGAATATTTTCAGAGATATTTTATAATTTAAATAATCAATTTATTGAGAAGATATGAATCATAAATTACATATTCAAATAAAATCAAATTCTTCAAAATACATGGAGTAAAATCTGTTGTCTCTATTTCATTGCTATATACTCTTTACTATTTCCTTTTTCATATTTATTTTGGCTTGATTTGCTTGCCTCTTTCTAGCATCTGAAAGTGGTAACTGAAGTCATTGGTTTTAAACTTCCTTTTCTAATATGAGCATTTAAACTATAAATTTCCTCCTAGGTACCACTTTACCAGCATCCCACAAATTTAAATATGTTGTATTTTTGTTATCAAGCAACTCAAAATATTTTCTTCTTTGACCAATTTAGGAATTACTTAGAAGTATTTTTTAAAATTTCTTAGATGTTGATAGACCTTTATTTTATTCATTTATTTATATGTGGTGCTGAGAATTGAACCCAGTGCCTCATACATGCCAGGCAAGTGCTCTACTACTGAACCACAACCCCAGCCCTGAATTGTGTTATTTTTTAAAAATATATAATTTCTTCTTTCTTTGGTTGGAAACTATTTAGACATTTGTTTTTGTTTTGTTTTGTTTGTTTGTATTGGGTACTGGGGATTGAACTCAGGGGCACTCGACCACTGAGCCATCTCTCCAGTCCTATTTTGTATTTTATTTAGAGGCAGGGTCTCAATGAGTTGCTTAGCACCTCACTTTTGCTGAGGCTGGCTTTGAACTTGAGATCCTCCTGCCTCAGCCTCCCAGGCTGCTGGGATTACAGGCATGCACAACCATGCCCAGGTAGAAATCTGTTGTTTAATTTAAAATATTTAGTGCTAGTCCAGGTTTTGTTATTTGTCTAATTTAATTTCATTGTCTTCAGATGACATTTTATTAGACTTCAAGCATTTTCATATGAGAATATTTTATTGATTCGTCTATCTTAGTGAACATGTGCTCTTCAAAAAAATGTGTATTCTACAGCTAAGTGTCAATAATGGTCCCTAGACTTGATAGTATGATTGAGCTCTTTCATATGCTTATTAATACTTCCCCACCTTTACAGATTATATAAAAAAATTAATTCTTTTAAGCTTTTAATATGGAAATATTCCAACATATACAAAAGCAGAGATAAAAACATAATGAAATCCCAAATACCCACCAGCTGCTTAAAAATTTGTAACATTTGATACATAAGTTATAAAACCAGTTACAAAAAAAAAAATAGTTACAACAGCAGTCTCCCCAAACCCACCTCTACCTTGAAGATAAACTGAAAAGTTCCAAAAATGCTAAAGAAAATATGATCTCAAACTATCACAAGAATGAAATGAAAACTTTTAATACCAAAGAAATACTAGAATGTTTCAATTTCTGGTAAATTTAGGTTAAATCTGCATGGCATGGAAGCACACGCCTCTAATCCCAGTGACTTGGGAAAGTGAGGCAGGAGGATCACAAGTTCAAATCCAGCCTCCGCAATTACAGAGACCCTGTCTCAAATTTTTAAAAAATAAAATAAAAAGGACTGGGACCAGGCGCAGTGATGCATGCCTATAATCCCAGCAGCTTTGGAGGCAGAAGAATTGAGTGTTCAAAGTCAGCCTCAACAACTTAGTGAGGCCCTGAGCAACTTAGCAAGACCCTATCTCAAAATATTAAAAAGGGCTGGGGATGTGGATCAGTGGATAAGTGCCCCTGAGTACATTCAATCCCCAGGACCAAAAAAAAGGACTGGGGATGTATGTCAGTGGCAAAGCACCAAGCACCCCTGGGTTCAATTCCCAGTACTCCCCCCTACAAAAAAAAAAAAAAAAGGTGAAATTTGATATTTAAAAGCTCAACTGCTATCTTCTGGTATAAACCTTGTATGTTCTCAAAAGTACTGAAAGAACTTCAGATACTAAAAATCTCTGTAGTATCCAGAAACGACAATTTTTTTTTATTTACTTATTGATTCATTGAACATAAATGGAGTACAGCTATTGTTTCACTGGCTGTACACAAAGTAGAGTCACACCATCTGTGCGTTCATGCATGTACACAGGGCAATGGTATCTGTCACACATTCTGTTATTATTTTTACCCCCCACCCCGCCCGCACCCCTCCCTTCCCTCTATGCTATCTATCCTTCCTCCAAATGACAATTTAAAACCCAGTAAGTTTAGCCTAAATTAACTGTATACACATCAAAAGTTTCCTTTTAAGAGGTTTCTTGTACTTTTTTTTAAAAAATCTGGTCTAAATTTCTACCTTGTAGGACACTTTGTAGTATTAACCAAACTAATACCAAATCCTGGTGACAAAGTCTACAAATTACATTTTGAAGTGAACTTAGAAATGTTTTAGGAAATGACAGCTGACAAGTCACAGAAGGCACAAGTAGGAAAATACAGATGCAAAATTCAGAATCTCTTTTTCAGAAACTAAGTTCATCACTTAAATCTCATTAACTATGGCTAATTCATCTGCATTAGTGATTGACCTTAAGGGAGTATAAACATGATCTTACTTTGAGGCAATATAATTATGCTTATATGCCATACTGTAACTTATGTTTAAATTTTCGCATAGTACCTTTCATTTGCAGAGTCAAGAAATGCCAACATTTTAAAAAACTCAAAGAGAGGCATTATCTTTCAGAGATTTTAAATATCAAATAACATGATGCGTGGGATTTGCTTCAAATCATCTGTGGGATGTTAATATATGAAAAAAATGACAAGTTATAAATATTGAAGATAAGTGATGAATACATGGGGATTGTACAATTTTATTTATTTTTGTATACGTTTGAAATTTTTTATAATAAAAAGTTCCAAAGAGTCATAATGGTCCCTTTTCATAAAACCTAGCTAGACATGTTAATTGTCACTGCCATTGCTGATGACAATTCAAGATGATAAAACCATGAATAATAGTGCTATCATCTTACCCAATTCTATTTGATCTCTCTTTAGATCATTGCAATTTCTAATATGCTTCTTTGGCACTACAAGATAATGATGAGGTGCTGCTGGTTTTATATCTTTGAAGCAAACAAGGTCTTCATTCTAAAGAAAAAAAAAAAGTATTTGTTAGTGAATTTTAAAAAATCATTTCCTAACACTGTTCTGGTATAATTTAAACATCATAAATCTCTGAAAAGAAAATGGTACGGATGCTAAAAATAAGCCCTATTGAGCAATTTTATGATTATGTACTAAGTAGATAAAAAAAAGCTTTAGTATCTGTCATGAGATGCTCATTTATTCCAAAGAATAAAAAACCTTAAAGTTTCAGCTTTTCCAAGAGAAAAAATTGTCTTCTCTAAATAACTTTAATCAGTCTTATATAAAAATAAAAAGTTAAAATTAAATAAAATCAGTACCAATAAGCATAGTTTCCTCAGTAAAATTCCCTGAACACAGGGTTGCCCATTAGCTCTCCATTCCAGAAGCCAGAATTCAATTTGAACGAAGGCCTCACACTCATGTCAGTGATTGCAGTCATTATCCTAAGATGGCAAACATGAGAATTATAGCAGTTTACCCATTTTTTGCTATGGTTTTGCTGTCTAGTAGTAAATTTAAATATTGATATACATGGATTGTTTAAGAAAGGGATAAGGTAAAGGATCACAATGTTTTTGTTTAAAGCTTTCCATTTTTCTTTAGTTTGTCCAGCTAAGAAACAAGTAGTATTGCCATCAAATCTTGCAACACAAAATTGCCAGACTTACATTATAGAGCCCAGATTAGTTGATAATAGTTGATAACACAATTTCATGTTTTTATTTCCCCTCAATTATGACCTTAATTTTTTAAAATCCAGAGGTAATTCTTTCTGGTACAGAATACATCCTGATTAAGATTAGTTTGAGATGATACAGCTATATTCTCCCTCAAAGCAGGAGTTAACACTGCTTAGATTAACAGAACCAGAAATCATCAGTCTAAAGGATAACAGAAGAAAAAAATTCCTGTAAATACCTGCTATTTCATACTCCATGACTTAGTCATATGAACCAGAATACTCAGTTCTCTGTTCATCTCCCAAACCTCTATTTTGAAATATTTTATTTCCTGTCACATATAATTTGTTTTCCTAATTCTAATTTAAAAAAAAAACTACCATCAACATATCTGTGATCAGACCAGGAATAGATAAAATTTCGGTCAAAAGCAAAGAAACTTGATGTTTTAGTTAGTCTATGCAGTGATTAAATTAGATCTCCATCAAGATTTCAAACGTATTGAAATTGGCTCTCTGATGTCATCCTCTTTCTCATTGCTATTATTGGTTCAGCCACAATTCAGATCTCTATTTCAAGACAATAATTCTATTCCAAAAATATGCTGCCAAAAAGTATGAAATGATATAAGTACAAAATTATTCTTTGCAATGTCATGTATGCCAACAAGAGAATGAAAATAACACAAAGATCCATAATTCAATGAGAATATTGGTTGAATACATTGTGATAAATAATGAAGTATTTTTTGGTTATAAAAAGAAATGAGGACAATCTCTAAACACTTATGAAACTATTTCTATGATACATTCCTAATACTTTAAAACTAGCAAAAAGCCTACAGAATGGGAGAAAATCTTTGTCACCTGCATAAGACCTGAGACCCTGCGCCTACTAGAAGAAAAAGTAAGTCCAAATCTCCATCATGTAAAGGTAGGAACCAAATTCCTCAACAAGACTCCAAAAGCACAAGAAGATCAAGAATAAATAAATGGGATGGTATCAAACTAAAAAGCTTCTTCAAGGCAAAGGAAACAATCAAGAATATGAAGAGATAGGACAAAATCTTTACCACCTACCTAAGACAGATCATTAATCTCCAGGATATATAAAGAAGTCAAAAAACTTAACCCCCAAAAAAACAACCCAATCAACAAATGGGCTAAGGATATGAACAGACCACAGAAAAAATATGATCAACAAATATATGAAAAAAATGTTCAACATCTCTAGCAATTAGAGATATGAAAATTAAAACTACACTAAGATTCCATCTCACTCTAGTCAGAATGGCAATTATCAAGAATACAAGTAACAATAAGTGTTCAAGGATGTGGGGAAAAGGGTACACTTGTAACACTGTTGATGGGAATGCAGATTGGTGCAACTGACAATGCAGGGGTGTGGGAGGAGGTTCACCAGATAAGACAGAGGGGAGTGGGAGGAAGGGAGGAAGGATGGGAATAAGAAAGACAGTAAAATGAATCGGACATAACTTTGCTATGTTCATATATGAATACACGACCAGAGTAACTCCACATCTTGTACAACCACAAAAATGGAAAGTTATACACCATGTATGTATGATATGTTCAAATACATTCTACTTGTCATGTATAACTAAAAAGAACAAATAAAAAATAAAACTAAAAAAAGCAAGGAGCAAAGCAAGGGCAGACTAGCTTGTGAAAGATTCTGCAGTGCTGTTCTGGATGTCATTTTTGGAGACTATTCTAGAATCTACTCCTCCAGACCTTCCAGTGATTTTTCTCGCAAATAATTCCCTATATTAAATCAATTTATGTTTAAAATAGCTAGAATAGTTTTTCTTTCCAAAAACTATGCCCTGATATCTAAAGCAAATAAAAAGTAGTAACATTCAAAACAATTCAATACCATGCCATCTAAGATTTCAGAACAACTTTGAGTAAAGAAGAAGTTAAATTAGCACTGTGAAATTTCCTCAATATGAGCTCAAACATGATGAAATCTAATCCAATGTTGCTTAACCATTTTCCCATTATTGCCACTCTCAGATCCTTTTAAGATATTCTATGGGATTTTAATACCACAGATATATTATTTATCTGTTTATGCATTCTATGCGAATCTGTGCATAGATTCTTCCTACATAAGAGTAAGATATGTCCCCCACCACAGCCAAAAAAAAAAACAATTTTTACCCCCTTGGTAATAGATATACTCCCTGCTGAGAATGCATGATTTAGACTTTGATTAGTTCAATACTGCAGAACATAGTAAGAAAACACTGTATAGAAATCTAGGTGGTAAGAAATCTTCTTTACCTTCTGCTGGATAAATTTACCAGACTAAGTCCACATCATGTTGGTAACTTATTATTAATCATTAAATTCTATACTTATGAGTATACTCCACTTTATATGAACCCAATAACTTCTACATGTTTATGATGAATATATATGAATGCATATATAAACATATTATATAATGAAAAACATATAAATTAAATATTAGGTAATTATTTCCTTTGTATGTGTGTGTGGCACTGGGAAGTGAACTCAGGACTTTTCTCCTAAGCCCCAAACCCTCCTGCTGTTTGCCAAAATTCTGGGAAAGCTGACTCTATTTGATGTTTTCATTCTTCCCTCAGGTTCTTCTCAATCAACTGAAACTGCCTTGTCTCACCACTGCATTTCAATTGCTCTCCTCAAGGTCAATAATCATCACTTCATAGACAAAACAGTCTTGATCTAAGTAGATGTGTCTACAAGCACATTAGGGTCACCTCATCTAGATTTAAGGATTAGGAAAGGCTGATATTACTGACAATTCCTTACTTCTTGATTTGCTTCTTTTCTTAGCTTCCCTAGCTTTCCATCTAACTTTCTGGCTGTTCCATCTCTGTCCCCTTTTTAGATCCTCTTGTTCTGCCTGTCCCCTAAGATGTTAGTATTTCTTAAGTATTTCTGTATAAACCCCCCCTCACTTCTCACCCTTCATGTACTTCCGAGATTTCATTAATTCCCTTCTTTTTTAATTTCCATCTATGAATTGACAGTTTGTGTAATCTGGGCTAGAGATAACAAATCTCTCTACAGAGTGCCCCGCTATCCAACCATTTAATGAACATCTCTACTTAGATGCCTCTCGCTCACTTGAAACACCATTCCAAAACTGAACTCACTTTGCTACTTCCTACCACACCCTGGCCATCCCTCTCTTATGTTCCCAATATTAATGGAAGTTTACCAGTTTAACCTAGTCAGAAACCTGGAAATCATCTTTGACCCCCCACCCAAGCTTCCTTATTCCCCTATATATAAATCAGGGTCTTCAACCTTGGCAAACTTGTCATTTTGGGGCCAGATAATTCTTTGTTGGGGGGGGGCAGGCGGGCTAATCTGGGCATTGTATGATGTTAAGAACAACTCTGGCCTCTTATCCAACTAGGTGCCAGGAGCACTCCCCACCCCACTGTTCCCCCCTCCCCCCCCCCACACACAGTTGTTACAACCCAAAATATCTCAACACATTGCCAAAACTCACCAGGAGGCAAAATTGCCTCCAGTTGAGAACCTCTGATTCACATTAATCAGCAAGTCCTGCTTGTTTTATCTCCTAAATATGTCTTACATTGATCTATTTTTTCTTCATCCCCACTACCACATTCTAATTTCAGACCATCAGGCATGATTACTCCAATAGCCAAAGTGGTCCTCTTCAATCATTCTCCACAATGGTGCCAGAATGATCTTACCAAGATCAAATCCCTTCACATGACTCCTAGACCCCTTCCTTCCAACCCACCATTAAACATTTTGAAGCTTCCTTTCTCACTCTTTAGACAAATACAAAACTCCTTAAAATGAATTTCAATACCATTAATGATCTGGACCCTTGCTCATATTCCAGTCTCATCTCTCACTACTCATTTCCTCAAACTCTATATTCCAGTTAATTTCTGTCAGCTCTCCTCTGGCAAACTGAACTCCTGGAGGTTCTCCCTACCTGGGACAGTCTTCTCTCCCCATCCTCACCTGACCAACTCCTACCTATCTCAATTCCTCTGGAAATTCGTCCCTGATCCCTCAAACCTGGGTTCGATGCTCCTCCCACAAGCTTAGAAAATACTTAAAACCACCTGACCATAGCACAGGCACTGTAATTGGCTGCCATTTCTGTATTCATTCCACCTTTTAAATTATAAAACCTATCCACAGACTGTCCTTTTATCTTATCCACCACTGACTCCAAAACCAGGTGCTTAGAAGCACTTCGATATATTTTCAGCGAATTAAAGAATGATTACTACACAATCTTTGGAGCTGATTTTTTTCAAAAGGTTGTTTCTTTAAAAACAAGTAGAACAGGTTGAATAGAGTGTGTACCAGATATCTGAAAATACCTGGGCAAAGTTCGTCTGAAAATTTCCACGTATCCCAACTGGAAACACTTCAGTACAAATCAAAGTCTACTAAGTAACAGTTTGACTTCAAAAGACCCACTGCCCTCCACCCCAGCCTATTTTCAGCCAATCTAACGACACTTCGCATTATAATTATTTTCTACTAGACTTCTCATCGGTATTGGTATGAAGAGTGTGCAGAATTTAAAATTCCTATTCAAAAAGAAGGAAGAAAGAATCCCTGTAATAAAAACAGAGACCCCAAAATGCTCTTTTATGCCAAGAATCTCGCTACCTGCAGAGAAGGAGGAGGTGTTCGGCTATATCACACTCATTTCTCTCCCCTGGGACCTGTCTTGTTGGAGACACTCCCGGGGTCTCCCGAGAAAAGTCAGTCCGTCTTTCGCACAACAGCCTGCCTTCCTCAGCCCGGTCCACAAAGCGGCTCGGGCTCGCGAGCTCTGCCTGGCGATCTGGATCCTCCCCACCCGGTCCCTCCCCGAGCTCCGAGGGGAGGTCGAATGTCCACCCACCTCACAGGGGAGGAGTTCGGTGGTCTCCTGCTGCCTAGCAATCCGACAAAACAAGCAGTTGCTGTCGTAGTCCCCGGACTCCGGGGACTCTGCGCCGACCATGGAAGTTTTCTCTGAGTTACTGTCGGAGGCTGAAGACCCGTCGCCGATCACTTGCTCCTCCGCCATGGTACCTGCCCTAGCGGCCAACAACCCTGGCTTCTCCAAGAACACTGCGCCAGCGCGGGCCCGCCTCCCGCACCTCCTTGGTTTAACCTCGAGGCGTCGCCGCTCGACCGGCTTTGGGCCAGGCAAGAAGCGGGGCGCACGCGCCGATCCAGACTGACAGAAGAGCGAGAGCTACGCGATCGGCGTTGGGCCCCGAAACCAGCTGCCACTAGGGAGCGAGCGAGGGCGCTGTAGGGGTCGCCCCACCCCGCTGCCCTCGTTGGTAATGACGCACGACGTCTGATGAGACGCAGGAGCGCGCCGCGCGTCGTGGTGACGTCACCGGGCGCGGCAGCGTAGGTCCGAAGGGGTGTGCGCGTCCTTCACAGCCGCCTGTGGTATGGTGTCCCAATAATGAATTATGCCGCTGGGTTTTTTTTTTTTGTTTTAAACCTTAAAAGGTATTTAAAGGTTTTATTTTAAGAATTTTTAGGTTTTAGGAGCTTGAGCAAAATTTCTGGGTCCTTGTTTTAGCACAAATCATGTTCAGCGGTTTTTGTACGCTTATTCAGCCACAGTAATTTTAGGATTTAAGCTCAAAATGAACTTAACATGTTTACTTTTTGTTGTTAATAGCACCCAAGATCGAAATAGCGATCTCTGTTACCTCACAGTCTTCATGCAATAAAGGCGAATTCCTGTTGTTTGATACTCTAAAATACTCCAGAAGTGCACTGCCAGTGTCTCATTATGCCACGTTTAGAGCACTGCCAACACCACTGCAATACCTTTTGTGTTGCTTCTTGACTTCCTGCCACTCGACCATGCCCAAAGAAAAAGCGCTAGTTCTTTATTTTGGTATCCAACGTGGATTAGAATTTTACCTTTTCTTTTTATGCTTCGCATTTGCTGTGCACCTAAAATGTGCCACGTTTCCCTAATCATCAAAACAAGGTTGATTTTTATAATCCACACTCCAGGGACGAGGAAATAAACTCAGACGTCTGCAACACAACACAACTGAGTTCACATAAAAGTTCTGTTACTCTCACTTAGCCTAGCCCAGGGACCCTGCCTGGATCCCTGACACCCACATAAAAAATAGGCAAGTGATGGTAGAAGGGAAAAATGAATTGTGATGCAATTTAGTTAAACTGGGGAGAAGCAACTAGATTGCTTGCTTCTCTCTCAGTCCCACAGAAACAGCAAAGAATTTACAGAAACAAAAGCCAGGTCATATACATATGTAGATTTTTAACTAGGCTGTACTTTGCCAGAGTATATGCCAGCCTTAATTTCCTTGGTGCCAGTCCTCAGCAGGGGGAAGTTGTTATTCTCCTTATGAGAAAATTCAGAAGATTTGAAACTTTAATTTAAAAAGGGGCTGTTTCAAATCCTAGAGAAAAACAAGTTATCACGAAATTGTCATTAATTTCAGAGTGAGTCTGTTTCAGTTTGTCTTAACTCCAAAACCCATCTGCCCTTTTGAACACAGAACTACTTTTTTAACCATGAGAATTTTCTTGGACTAGTTCATTATTGTAGTTAAACCACTTGTATTTATTGTTTCAAGAAATATATAATAACTGAATAATTCAGTAATGTTTTTGAGTTGAATTTATATTGTGGTAATCAAAAACAAGCATCTATAAAGCATATATATATTATATATTAATATATGTATGAGGGGTTGTTGTACATAATATTCAAGATATTTTTAATTTATTTTTCTGTGGCCAGTTGAGTGGCCCCTTCATAGCCCCTCAACAGTTAAGACAGAGTTCAGAATCAGAACATCAGACTTTGCCAAATTTAAATATTTACAATTTCCATATCTACTCCACCTTCACATCACTCTTTTACTTGCACTGTTCCTGCTGAAATAACCTTGTTTCCATCTTTCCATATTCAAATTCCAAGTCACTCCTCAAATGTATCCTTTTTCATGGAATTTTGATAAACCAAAGTGTAATAAGTACATCTTCTTGTGAATTCATCTAGTAGTATTTTAATATTTTTGTTGTAAAACTTATTGCTCTGAACTCTAGAGCTATTTATGTACATATATTCTTCATAGTGGAAATTAGATTCTTTGACAACACGAACAGGTGTCTTTGAATATCCCATATCATACAATGCTTTGCTTAAAAGTTGATGAACAAAATGATTAGGAGCAAGATCAGTACATGAGAGTGTCCAGATATTGCAGTGTATAAGGACACAACAAATAAGAGTATCTTAATTCACATCATCCATATTTATTAACTTTTATAAAAGCATAGACCAGTCTGGAGATTCCAGGCATCCACCATCACATCTCACATGATTCATTTCAGTAACCTCCTAATTGAACTTTCTGCTTCCAACCTTGTCTTCCAATTGCAGTATGTCTGGTCTCAACATGGCAGAATGATCCTTGTAAAATGCAAGCTGGATCATGCCCCTCCTCAACTTGGCATCCTCCCCTGGTTTCCCCACCCCAGTGAGAGTACGTACGGTAAAAAGTTCATGAGTTCCTATATTCTATTCTCTCCTCCAGTGGTCTCCCCATTCCAGTGAGAGTAAAAGCTAAAGTACTTACCTTTAGCTAGTTTATAAATGCCTACATTCTATTCCATCTGCCCTTCCACTTACCCTCTGACATCAACTACCACCCATATTTCCATGACTTCCTCTGCTCTTGCCACACTGGACTTATTACTCCTATAGGCTAAATGCTACTGCATTTGAGTCTCTCACTGGCTGTCCCTCTGCTGGGGAAATTCTTCTACTAGTCATACAGATTGTTCTTATCTTTTTCAAATCTGCTAAAGACAAACATACCTGGACACTAGATAAAGTTATGCAAACAGATTTTTATTCCATAGGGATAATTTATGCAGAGGTGACTATCTTTAATGGGAAGAATGGGTGGAGACTGAGAGGTGTTGGCTCAAGTAGAGTCAGAGAAGTAAATCATTACAAAGGATTGCTCACTATAAATGTGATGAAATGTGTTCACTAGCTGAAAATTATCAAAGTTAGATTCTATCCTTCCACTGAGACTTGGAGACAAATCCTGTCCTCTTGATGATTACATTTTGAAGGAATGATTTTCAAATCTTTGAGAAAAATAATTTGAAGTTATAGGAGATACAGATTCATAAGGAATCCCTGTTTAAAAAGTAAATGCTCTAAGAAATGAAGGTCAAGAGCCTATCACCAAAAAAAAAAAGAGCCTATCATAAATGGTTGGCAGGAACACACAGTAAATTCTCCTGGAAGTGCTTGGCATTCCAAAGCAGGCGTTTGAGGTGGCAGATGCAGGTGCTGGGGTCATGTAGGGACATGTCTGTATGCTGCCATAGTAGAGTTCAGTTGTTTCTTAATATACACATTTGGACAGGGTCATTCTATGCAGAGTTCTGCAGTTCAAGTCTCTTCTGAATTGGTACTTCTTCAATAAGGTCAACTCTAACCTTGGCAAACTACCCTCTCACTTTCACCCCCACTACTTGCTTCCTCTTTGCCTTGTTCTGTTTTTTTTCTGCTGCATGTATTATCTTCTACATATTTAAATTTAAATACTTAATATTATATAGTAATATATATGATATATATTGGAACACTGCATATTTAACTGAGCAGGCATGTTCATTACATAGTCATTATCATCTGCTTCATTCCCATTGAATGTAATCTCTACAACAATTAGTATCTTTTGTGTCTATTTTGTTCATTGATGTATCCCCAGTTTGTATATATGGAGTGTGAGATTCAGAGAATAATCAAGAGAAACTCAAGTTCTCATCCTGAAAATTGGAAGTCTAAAACTGCCTTTCATCAGAATTGGGGAATCTGGGACTAGCAGGTTTGCAGGGTGGATTGGAGATTAGGCATTCAATTCTGGGTGTATTAATTTACAATCCTCTACCAGTTAAGCTGCTATATTTGGGCTAAGTTTGTTACAGCAAATAACTCCAAAAGTCATAATGCCTTAAAGCAAAAAGGTCTATTTCTTGCTCACATTTGTGTCCATTGCTGGTCAGCTGTGGCTTTGCAGACTTCATCTCATAAACCCAGGCTGAAAGAACAGCCTCTTTCTGGGAAGTCCTGGTGTCAGGACAGAGTGAAGAAAGAGCGCAATAGAGTCACTTGATGATAATTAAGGTTTTGCTATACTTTGGATCCAATTTGAGTGTGTCCATCACAGGTTCATTTTGATGGAGGTTTGTTCTTCAGCGTAGCAATGTTGAGAGGTGGTGAGATCTTTGAGAGCTGGGACTTAGCAGTAGGTCATTGTAAGACATCAAAAATGGAAGAGATTAATGTAATTCTCAAAGGGCTGCTGTTAGTTCCTGAGAGAGTGGGTTGTTCTAAAAAGAGCAAGCCTAGTCCCTGAATCTCTTTCACTTCCTGTCTCCCCACATGATCACTTTCATACATGTTCCCATCATTGTGATGCTATCTATCATGAGGCCCTCTCCAGAACTGTGTAGATGCTAGGGCCATGTTCTTGAACCTCCAAAATTGTGAGTTAAATAAACTTCTTTTTCTTATAAAACACCCATCTTCATGTATTTTGCTGTGGTAACAGAAAATGGACTAAGATGATTCTCAGAAACAGCTCTTGTTACTTTCACTTCCATACTATTACAAGTTGCATGACCATCCCCAAAATCAACAGAATAAATATAATCCTAGCACTGAAAAAGGAAACAAATATTTTGAGCAATAATATAGTCCTTCAGATACCTATTTGACATCTAAGTGGCAATGTCATTAGTGATTGGATTTGTGAGCCTAAAGTTTAAGAGATAAATTCAGGCTGGAGACGTACATTTTAGAATCTTCAGCATATAGTATTTACATTCATGAAATAGAAGAGATTTTCAATGGAATAAGTGTAAGTAGAAAAGAGGAAAGTTTCAAGAATTGACTGGGAGCACTCAGAAATTTTGACATCAAAGAAATGAGAAACAGTCAAATGTGAACAAGAAAAAGTATCTCATGAAATAGGAGCATCAGGGGAAAAGGATATCCTGGAGGAAGAACAAGAAAAGTTTCAAGTAGGAAGGGTTGATCAACTTTGTCAAAGATTGCTAATAAGGTGAGAAAGAGGAAGGTTGGGAATGGAGTGAAGGTCATTGGAAAAGATAAAAAGTAGTTTTAGGATTGGGCTTGGGGAGAAAGCCTGAATCAGTCAGTTTAAGAGAGAATGGTAGTAAAGAAATTTAAGGGGATGTAATTCAGCAGTAGAATGCTTACCTAGCATCTGTGAGGTCTTGGGTTCAATCCTCAGACCACACAGAAAGCAAGGAGGGGAGGAAGGAAGGAAAGAAAAGAAAGAAAGAAAATTCTGTGGCAATTTTACTCTCCCATGCCCTATTCCTCCTTAGTGCAGCAACAGTCATGGTCTTGACCAGGCAGCAACCAGGTTCCTAGTTCTTGTCTTTGAACAAGAAATTTAAGACAACAAGTATAACAGACCAAACAGATTATTCACAGAGAGAGAGAGACAGAGAGAGAGAGAGAGAGATCCACAAGGATATCAGAGATGTTGAGGGCTGAGCAGAGTGACTGTAGTGTTGCCAACTCAAATACTTATTCAAATTCACTTAGGTGTCTCCATCCCTTGTATCTTGAGGAACATAAAGTAACTCACCAACCTTTCCCCACTGATTTCTGATTCCATGTTTATCACATTTTAGATTCTTATACACTTGCTTCTGTTTTCAATCCTTATATTCTGATGCCTTAATTCATCCATTCATGCACTCTTAGATTATTTCATTGTTATGTGCTATTTACATCTCTTACCAGGGACAGATGCTACCTAGATGTTCCCTGTACTTATTTCCATTAGAAAGCAAATTCACTGCAGGTGGGACATGGCCTTCTTTATTATAACATCCAAACCAGCATCTGGTACACAGTAGGCAATAGGAAAACACTAATTGCCTGAATGAATGGGTGGATGGATTTTACACATTTAGGAAATGAAAATTTTCTCAATGGCATCACATAGCTAAATAGCTGCTGGTAACATTCTTTTAAGCTAAACTTTTCTGTTTGTGGATTCTCATTTCCCCTGTTGGACAGGAGCTATAATTTAATTATAGCTGCTTCAGATACGAACTAATATCAATCTTCTGGGGTACAGCCATTCCTGGCAACTGCCATGAACCTAAGAGGATCAGGGACCTGACCCAACTGACAACCAAATCTTTTCTCAAGAGCCTCCCCGGGGCATTTTATATCAGAAAGGAGCTACTGGTTGTGGTACCCTTAGAAGGGGAGAGTGGACCCATCTAGTAAAAGGGATATATTGTTTAAAAAAAGAGTGTAATATCTGGCCACAATTTCAGGCAAAAAAAATTTTTTTTTTATCTCTCCTTTATACCAGGCATCCAAATGCATCTCTAATAACATTAAGTATTTAAATATGAAAAGATAACACCAAAGAACTGGTAAGGATTTTTCCACCCTCACTGGGAACTGAACCCAGGGCCCTTCACACTAAGCTACATCCTAGTTCTTTTAATTTTTTATTGTGAGACGGAGTCTTGTTAAATTACTGAGCATCCTGCCATATTGCTGAGGCTAGGCTAAAACTTGTGACTTTCCTGCCTAATGTTATGAATTTAAAAAAAAATGTGAGTGAATATTTATTTTGTCTTGGGGGTGGAAAGAAAATGCTAAGTGCTAAAAGTTAATTCCATAAAATAAATTACTGATTGATATAAAATAACATTTTATAAACGTATCTACAAATGCCAAAAACTGCATTGGAAGACAGATGACAATTTGGGTAAAAATATTTGCAGCGTGCATGAGAAATAGGATTGATGATTCTAAGATAGGATGAACTTTTACAAAGCAATTAGAATGAGTTGAAAATACCAGTAAATAAGCAGCTGATATGAGAGTACTTTATTAAAAGTACAGTCAATAAATACATAGAAAATTCATTCTACCTTATTACTAATCAAAGATGTTCAACTTAGATAACAATGAAATGACATTTTTCTTCACTGTCAAACTGGAAAAAATTCCTTTACATAATCATATCTTTATTGTCAGGGTGCAGGTAAATAAACACTCACATACACAACTGAAATGATGCACTCTACATTCCTGATAACATCATGGAGGAATTTCAGGAATAAGAATGGGAGAAGATGATAGGTTATGGGAAGCACAGAGCTTTATGAGCTGGAAATGAAGAGCATCCTGGGACTCTGATGCTTCCTGTGTAGCTGACACGAACAAGGATAAGGGACATAATGAGAAACTGAAGCAATCAAAACAGGACAGACTCCTTCCAAAATGATGACTCACGTACTTGGCCTCCCTGACTATCACCAAGCATAAACAGTCTGTGCTGACATCAAAACTAAATCTTCCACTCACACGCCAGGTCCCATCCCCTCCTGCCCACTCAATAGTACCACTTTAGAAATTCCCCTGATATGTCCATACCATCAATTTTGTTCTCCTTACTGGATCATTACCATCCACCAGCTAATCTGGTATTATTTATCCCACCTTAAAAAAAATGAAAGTTTTTTCATTTTTATTTTTGAGCTGAGCTTCTCCACCAGCACGTATCTCAAGTATCTGTTGCTCTTTGCAAGAAATCTTGAAAGTGTCCCTGTTACCTCTTGCCAACTTCTTCTGTGTTTTTGTTTGTTTGTTTGTTTGTTTTTTGTTACCAGGAATTGAACCCAGGGATGCTTAACCACCAAGCCACATCCACAGCCCTTTTTATTTTTTATTTTGAGACAGGGTCTCACTAAGTTGCTTCGGGCCTTGCTAAATTGCTGAGGCTGGCTTTGAACTTGTAGTCCTCCTGCTTCAGTCTCCCTAGTCACTGGGATTGCAGGCATGTGCTGTAGCTCCCAGCTTCTCCAACTTTTATCCTCCAGTTCTCCTCAACCCAATCTTCTTTCAGACTTTCATATCATCCAAACCAATCATAGAAATGGTAAGTGACCATGTTGTCAAATTCAGTAGTCAATTCTCAGTTCCTTCCTGACCTGTCAGCAGCTTTCTACATGTTTTAATATTCCCTCTTGAACCTAATAGAAGAAAAAGTAGGTCCAAATCTTCATCATGTTGGCCTAGGACCAGACTTCCTTAACACGACTCCCAAAGCACAAGAAATAAAAGTAGGAATCAATAATTGGGATAGATTCAAACTAAAAAGCTTTTGCTCAGCAAAGGAAACAATCAGCAGTGTGAAGAGAGAGGTTACAGAGTGGGAGAAAATCTTTGCCACACGTACTTCAGATAGACCACTAATCTCCAGAATCTATAAAGAACTCAAAAAATTTTACCCCAAGAATACAAATAACCCAATCAATAAATGGGCTAAGGAAATGAGCCGACACTTCACAGAAGAGCATCTACAAGCAATCAAAAGATATATGAGCTGGGCGCGGTGGCGCACGCCTGTAATCCCAGCACTTGGGAAGCTGAGGCAGGAGGATCACGAGTTCAAAGCCAGCCTCAGCAATTTAGCAAGGCCCTAAGCAACTCAGTGAGACCCTGTCTCTAAATAAAATACAAAATAGGGCTGGGGATGTGACTCAGTGGTTGAGTGCCTCTGGGTTCAATCCCCAGTACCAGAAAAAAAAAAAAAAAAAAAAAAAAAGAAAAAATGCTCAACATCTCTAGTAATAAGAGAAATGCAAATCAAAACTACCCTAATATTTCATCTCACCCCAATTAGAATGGCTATTATCAAGAATACAAGCAACAATATTTGTTGGTGAGGATGTGGGGAAAAAGGTACACTATACGTTGCTGGTGGGGTTGCAAATTGGTGCAGCCACTCTGGAAAGCAGTATGGAGATTTCTTCGAAAACTCAGAATGGAACCACCATTTGACCCAGCTATCCCACTCCTTGGCCTATACCCAAAGGACTTAAAATCAGTATACTACAGTGATGCAGCTACGTCAATGTTTATAGCAGCTCAATTCATAATAACTAGATTGTGGAACCAAATTAGATGCCTTTCAAAAGATGAACGGATAAAGAAACTGGTATATATACACAATGGAATATTATTCACCCATAAAGAAGAATAAAATTATGGCATTTGCGGGTTAATGGATGCAGTTGGAGAATATCATGCTAAGTGGGATAAGCCAATCCCAGAAAAACCAAAGGCCAAATGATTTCTCTGTTAAGTGGATGATAATACATAATGGGGGGTGGGGGAGGCAAGAATGGAGGAAGGATGGATTGTATAGACAAAAATGAGGGGTGGGAGGGGGTGGAAGGAAGGAAAAATAATAGAATGAGACAAACATTAAACTATGTATGTATGATTACACAAATGGTGTAACTCTACTTTGTGTACAACCAGAGAAATGATAGTTGTACCCCATTTGTGTACAATGAATAAAAAAAAATTCCCTCTCTCCTTGATGCTTGATGTACTTTCTTCATTTCCAGATCACTGAATTCTCTTGTTTTATTTTGTTTTTTCTTCCTCTTGAGCTCGTTCTCCCTTTTTTTTCCTTTTCCCCTCTAAACTCTCAATGTTGGAGAGCCTTAGGGCTTAGTCCTTGGTCTTCTCTGTCTACATTTATTTCCTTGATTTTCTCTAGTCCCAAAGCTACAAATACCTGTGTGCCCACGACTTCTACACCACAGACTCTACTCATATCTTTCTCTACATCAAAATCCAACTACATACTTGGTCTTTCAATTTAGATGTCCAATAGATGAAACTGCTGATTTCCTTACTATAAATCTTTCATTCACAAAGATCCAGCCTTGGCTTATGGCAACCGATCACAACTCAATCATTGCAGCTCTAGATCCTGTCACTCTCTGTTCCAAGTTTCCATTCCCATCAGTAGAGTGATGATATAACTTGCCTGATGTCATTCCCATTAGTCATTGACAACCAGAACCCAAACCCAAGCAGTCTAACAGAAGCCTTTACTCTTAACCACTGAGTTATGATACATGCTTATGTTAAACAGGTTACAAGGTAACATGTTTAGTGTGATTCCGTGTTTGTTAAATATACATAAAGATTTGTAAGAAAATGCCTGAAAGGATATATTAGCACTGTGGTCTCTGAACAGATAGATTATGGCCTATGTTTTGTATATTTTATGTTTTATATGTGCATATTTTATATCTCCATCACTGAAAATGTGTCACTTTTGTCATAAGGAAAACATCCTAATAGATTTTTTTAAATTCAGAATTCCATTATAAATTTCCTTTCCTTTAACTATGCTTTGCTTTATAAATAATCTCATTCCTTAAAACTTTGGGTTGTTCAACCCTAATGTTGGAAGATACAAGGCATTTTCAAGTGAAAATCTTGAAATCTTTCAATCTCTTGGTATTTGGCAAAGGTGGACCATTGAGCTACTACAACCACATGTCTGATGCAGTTTTGTGTTTATTTCGATTTTACAGTGAGGATATAGAAAATGTATTGGTGGGTTTGTAATCTGATAAAATATCATTTCAACAATAGGCATTCCCTTTTCCATACCCCAAATAGAAATCTGAACATGAATACTAAAACCTTCCCTGGCTTTTATTTAGTAAATAGGGATAATTTTATGCTATTTCACCAACAACTCAAGAATATTGAATTTTTCCAAAAATAAAGGAAACATAAGCATGAATATGTTGCTCCCTGCTTAAGAAATACAATAAAAAAGGAAAATATTCAGGCTATGCTTGTTGCCTGGTTCTAACCATGCATGTATCTTGGCCCCATCTGTTGGAATAAGTGTGAAATATTTCAGCAAAGGAAGGGAAGCAAGGAGTCTGTGTGTGTGTGTGTGTGTGTGTGTGTGTGTGTGTGTTGGGGGGAGATAGCAATGTCCAGTTTCTGATTATTAAATCACCTTGCTTAGAGCTCTTTGAACAAATATTGGCAGGTGGTCCAAAGTTCCAACTTGTGGCTATTTGAGCTTTGTTAAAGGACATTAAGGAAGTCCTGATCTGTTGTTCATAAGTGAAAGCTGAATAAATCATTTGTAAAGGAGAGAACAACAAAAGAAAACATTCCTTCTCCTTATAACAATTTCCCCAGCCCTGCTATTTCCCTGATAAATTGTTCTGTTTACTTGTCTCCAGAACATAATGCAGACACTTCTGGGTTTTTTTTCTTGCAATGCTTTTTAAAAAGTCATGTCCTCAAATAAAGCATTGAAAGTAAATCCTTAAAAAAAAAAATCAGGAACAAGGTTATACTTGACCTTAGTGTTCCTGATTTTTAAAAAAAAAATTCAGCATAAACAATGTTTGATGTGATTAATACCATTAATAATTCTAATTTGCCTTTGTCATTTTATAATTTTCTAAGGCATTTTCATGCACCTAAATTAATTTGATTCTCAAAACTATTTGGAAAAGAGGATATTGTTACCCCTGTTTTAGAAATCAGCCAATCAGAATAATTTGCTTGGTTGATGTTAGACGGGTCTTAAAGCCCTTTTTTAGTAGCACTGAAGGCACTTTCCATCTCAAGGGCAAAAGAACAGCTACTATGCACATTGCCCACTTCCAACATCTTGAAGTTAATGTCAAAGTTCTTGTCGATCTCATACACTGTATGTATTTCCTCACAATCTCGAAACCAATACAAATCACCTGTTCCACTCATCCTGGTTCTCAAAGTAAACATGTGTCTATACTCATACCCAAATTGTCCTATGCTTCTTTTCCCCTGTTTTCTACTACTGACCTTCTTTGAAACTTTTTCTTAGAAAAGTCAGATTTTCCACCCACCATGTTTTCCAATTTTAATGAGAAACAGATTTTAACAGGTTAGCCCTATTTATGTTACTTGCTTCCTTTAAAGGGACTTTCCTGCAGCCTCTCCCTGTGCAGAATGGCCAGCTCTGACCCTTTCAGAGTGGTGATATTGAGTACCTTCACAAGCAGAGCTCAAATGGACTCAATGTGCATGTCAGATCTCTGATTTGCAGACTCTGGTCTCCAGTACAAAGATCAGATGAGATGGATGCAGAAATGCTGAGCGGTGCACAATCGCCTCCAGGACACCTGTGTGGGCTGCCTGTCTAACTATGTAAGTTTTATTTCTCTCTTCCTCTAGGACCCAGTCAGGAACTCTTATCCATGCACTGTCTCCCTTTGCTGGAGTATAAGCTCCAATAAAGCCTTGTTTGGATGGAATTGTTTGTTGCTTCATGATTTCTATCTCAAATTGAGCAAAACAACCCAAAGTTGAGCTGGTAACACTAAGAGTTGAAAAGATTGGTAACATTTCCACTGTAAAAACCACAGTTTCATTTTAAATACTCTCATCTACATCCTTAACTTCCTCATAGTCATGCCTTCATCTTCCTGCTTTAGCTGAAAGCTGTTTTCCTCCAAAGACATCATGCCCCTTGAAGATTGAAAAGCAAAAAACTGCTTGTTTTCCCCACCTCCCAACATGCTGAGAGATTTGGAAGGGTTGGCATTCTCCTAGCCTCTCTCTGCCAGTTCCAGGAGATTCCATTCCTACCTGTATAATCCCCAACACTCTGCCCTCTTTTGAATCTCATGCTACAATGTGAAGCACAATCACCACATCTACCAATTTCTAAATCTCCCCTACAGATTCATATAGAGCTTTAGCCCCTGGCTCATGAATGCTGCCCATCCTCTGCCTGTCATTAGTTGAGATAACTTCTGTACCCATGACACAGCTTCTCAAACACCTGGGTTTCAATGCCCTTTGCCTCCAATCCTGTCTGACACAACTCCTATGGCAAGAACCCAATATAATATTCACCTAGATTCTTTGAGAACCTGAACGTCAATGATTCCTCACACCTCAGCCAGCACCTGTCAGCAATTTCGGTTCTTGATCTTTTGCTCAGTTCTTTCAGCTCCCCTCCTGCCTTCACTTCCTTTCCTACCCAGCATACCCCTAAGGTACAACCAGTCCCTAAATTGTTTCTGGGCATTCACCACACCCTCTCAGGTGTTGCAATGCTCCCAAGTGACTTGTTATTTCCTGTGGTTATGCTGATGGGTTAACAGCATGGGCTGGGGAGGCAGACTCCCTCAACTCAAAGCCCATTTCTAACACTTAGCAGTGCTTCCATCTTTGAACAAGTAATTTAATTTTTCAGGGCTTCCATTTCCTCATTTGGAAAATAATCATAGTAGTACCTATCCTATGATCATCACAATTATCATAATGATTGAAATAATGTATGGAGATTTCTTAAACTAGTACCTAGCACATAAGTGCAATTAAAGTGCTTGATGCTGCTTTATAAAAAAAATCACATAACCTAATTAATTGTGCAAATACATGCCCAAATCTGCAAAGCAGAACACACTGACAAAAATCCCCCTTTTTCATTCCTCTCCCTAGATATTTTTAGACTAGAGAAAATCTTGCAGGACCCGAGACTTCATGATATGATCCCATTAACTGTCCTCCTTATCAGAATAAAATAAAATTAACATATTCATATCTTTTATCCTGAAGGCAAGAATAGCAAGGATGTCATGTGACCCATTCCAAGAAGACAGGCTTTGAAAACGTGCAGTAAGCATGAAGAGCCATCTCACCAAAGAGAAATAAAGGATGACTAAGAAACATATTAAAAGATGCTCATCTTCATTAATAATAAGAGGAATGCAAATTAAAACCAGAGTGAGAGAACATCACACACCCCTGAAATTTATAAAAACTAAATCTAACAGTATCAAAAATTGGATTTATACTCTGATGGGCATGCAAACGGTACAATCACTTTGCAAAACACTGTGGTGATTTTTTATAAAGTCAAACATTCACATACTCCAAAAAAATAAAATTTCAAGCACCTTCATCTACAGATAGGAGAATAGCATAACAGAGCACTATGGTGACACAGAGGAATATTAAACACATACACATAAGTGAAACATATCTCCAGTAACAACATGAATTAATCTTGGAAATGATATGGAAGGGAAGGGAAAATGTATGCAGTACAGTTATGGGTCACTTGATACCAGATACACTTTCTGAGATAGACAATTTGGGTTGTAAAAAACATCATAGTGTGCATTTACATAAACTAAGATGACCACTACATCACTAGGTGATATAATCTTATAGGACATTCATCATATATGGGGTCCATCATTAACTGAAATGTGGTACATGACTTTATATATACTAACCCACTTAATTTTCATAACATCTACTTGAGGCAAGTATTATGGCTTTTATTTTATAGATAAACTGAGGTAGAGAGTTTAAGGAACTTGTGCTAATAAGTGGCGTGTCAGAATCAGCTAATGATTCGGTGCTTACACAATACCAGATACTATACTATTTTGCCTACATTACCTGTGTTGTGAAAAAAAATGTTCTTTATAAAATATCCTTCTTGATTTTTTTTCCTAATAAATCTTCTGCCCTACATCACCACAAGGTGTTAGGCCTGGAGAATTCACTTAATCACATACATTGTACTCTTCTCTGAACCCCATCACCAAAGTGCAAAATCAGTTGATAGTTTGATCTCTGTTCTAGCAGTCTTCTGAACCATTTTCCAGATGTCACTTTTAGAAACTCAGAATGTGATTCATTGCCAATACCCTAAAACCGAGGCCCTAGAACCACTTATCAGTCTACATTTTTCAGAATGCTAAAAACTAAGAGATCTGAAAATGAAGGAATTCTTCTCCATGGGCAGTCATTCCCCAGAAATGCCTTTCCCAGACTTCTTTACCTACATCCCCTAAAATTCAAAGAGAAGAATTCCAGAAACTAGAAAGAAGATAATTCCTTCTTGAATCAGATAGTCCAATTCAAAACTAATGCTTATAAGGGGCCAGGAGAAGAGAACTGCGAATACCATAACTGTGTTTGACCCCAGCTCTCCACTTCACTGTGGAACATTGGACAGATCCTTCTCTGAGACTTGTTTCCTTCAGTGATGCACATCGGTTTTGTTCAACATGATAAGCATTTATCGAATGCCTCCTAGGGGCCATACAACCAGTCAGGCCTTGGGGATATGAGGATGAGTAAGACATGGATAACCACAATGGGGGTTCCTGGCCACTCTGGAGCCTGCTCTCTAGAGTGGAGGACTGTAGATCATGATGCCTGATGTAGTAGTGGAGCAGAGTATGGATACCAAGTGGAGGAGATATTGTAAAGACTGGATAATGCTAGCACACAATTGTGGTTAACAGGGCAGCTCTGGGGTGAGTCATAACTAAAGATCACCTGGCTCAAACCCTCAGTAGTTGTGTTTTCAGGCAAGTTTCCTAACTCTGAAGAATCAGTTTCTTCTCTGAAACAGAGATCAAAATTTTCCCTTTGTCCTTCTGAAGATCTAATAGGATAATGCATTAAAAAGGGAAGAGGCAGAGTTAATGCTAAATAAATGTTGCCTGTCCTTCTCCTGCTCCTCTTCATCTTTGTTATTAGTATGTAAATTGTTCCTCAGCAAGGCATTGCAATGGGGTCCCAAGACCAGGCACATTAGCCTTGCCTTGCCCTGGCTTGCTCACGGGAGGATGTTAGGATCAGCATTCAGTTCTTGCCCTAAGAGCTTTCTTGAGGATGTTGACATATCTTAAATGGATGACTAGAGACACATGCAAAGTGAAACTTCTTTTGAGGAGGCTATTTCTAAATATTCTGAAGTATGAGGGCTGGGTAATTCAGAGTAATCTAAGCAAGCGAATACACTATTTAGATAAAGTGGAAGATGCTGTTAACACATTAATTTGGGAGGTAATTAAGTGAACAATAAAAATAATGCTGAATAAATTTAACTTGATCTAAAAAATTATGGCACAGAAGTTATAAAGAAGTGGTTGATAAATCTTACTATGAAGAAATGGTAATATTATTTTTAAAAAACCTCCACATGTGTAAAGAAAGCATGTATTTTAAAAGTATAAACTGAGAAAAATCGTTGCAATATAAATGACAAAGGGCTAACCATAAATATAAGAAGAGCAGTTATGAATCAGTAAGATGATGCACAACTCAATAGAAAACTGAATCAAGGACATAGTCAATTCAGAAAAAAAGGCATATTCATATGCAATACATATGGGAAGAGGTTCAACTTAATTCATGACTAAAGAATGAAAATTGAAATAAGATACATTTGAGCAAAGAATAAAGAGATTGACATAATCAGTATTGTTGAGGGTATGAGGTAACTGCTTACACATGCTCAAGCACCATTGGTAGACACCAGTATAACTTTTGAGGAGGAACAACGACAGTATCCTTTAAAATAAAAAGTGCATACATTCTTTTACTCAGGGATCAAAATTATCCTACACATATATAGTATGTTAATGTACAAAGTTCTAGATACAAGAATGTTCACTAAGAAATATTATAATAGCCAATAACAACAAAAAAGTTCATTAATGAAGGACTATTTAAACCATGAAAGAATCATGCAATGAAGAATGATGTCTACATATACTGATAAAAAATGTTCACAGTATTTTATTAAATTAAAAAAGCAAACTGAAAAACACAATGTGTAGTATGCTTCTATTTTTATGAAGAACATATATATCAGCTTACTTATGCACAGAACTTCTCCAGAAGGGAACATAAAGATCTTCTGTGATTATTACCTATGAGAACATAGGGAGGAAACATTTGCCTTTTACTGAATTCTCTTCTGTTACTTGAAAACATTACCATGAACATGTATTACTTTTATAAGAAGATGAGATAAAGCCTAAGTTAAAATATCTAAAAGCAAATGAGAGCAATTGCAATATGTTTGAAAATAGTTTTCAACATTAAATAAGTTGCTATCTTAGAAGATGAAGTCTCCTTTGCAATTGCCATAACATTAGTTGATTCCTCCATTAGGAGGAGGAATTGAGTGATTTTTTTAAATTTAAAACCTAGTAGTGGTCACATTATGCTATTTTAAGTGCTTTAGTCATCATACAATCATGGAGAGGTTATTATTATTATCCTCATATTAGAGATAAGGAAAATGAAGCATATGGAGGTTAAGTAACCAAGCTAATAAGCTAGCTACTGGCTAGTAAGTTCTAGAGCATAACTAGTAAGATCTAGACCTGATATTCAAACCCAGAACATATGGCTTTAGAGAATCCATACCTTAACCACTATGCTTTGCTGCTTCTCGAAGTCTTAGAAATTTTTAGCTCTACCTGGGCGATCTAACTATAGGATCTGCTAAAAGAGACCCATGTCATAAAGCCCCAATTCCCTGGCATACTTCCAGGTCAAACCTATTTACTCTTCTGATCCTTTATAGAACTGAATAGAGAAACAAGATGCTATAAGGAACAATCCTGAGCCTTGTTAAGTTTGGAGTAATAATGGGATTACAGGTGTGTGCCACTGCCCCTGGCTGAAATACTGTAATTTTTCATTATAGTTTTTAAAGACGAAAGGACTGACCTCAGTTGAGATCTACAGACACTGGAGAGTTAGGTTAAGCCAAGGACTACCACAGAGATTGAAGGATGAACTGAATGGGTGAATTCTAATGTCTACCAAATGAACCAGGCACAGTTGTGCACACCTGTAATCCCAGAAACTCAGGAGGCTGAGGCAAGAGAATCTCAAGTTCAAAGCCAACCTCAGCAATTTAGTGAGGCCCTAAGCAACTTAGTGAGACTGTGTCTCAAAATAAAATTAAAAAGGGCTGGGGATGTGGCTCACTGGTAAAGTACCCCTGGGATCAATCTCTGGTACCAAAAAAAAAAAAGAAAAAGAAAGAAAGAAGAAAGGAAGAAAGAAAGAAAGAAGAAAGAAAGAAAGAAAGAAAGAAAGAAAGAAAGAAAGGAAGGAAGGAAGAAAGAAAAGGAAAAGAAAGAAAAGGAAAAGAAAAGAAAGAAAGAAAAGAAAAAAAGAAAAAGAAAAAAAATTTCAAGGTGATTTGTTTGTTTATTTGCTGCAAAAGCACACGAAGACCTACCTTTTCATCTGTTTGGATCTAGAAAGGCCCCCCCAAAGGCCCATGTAGTAAAGGCTTAGATCTCAGGTAGGTGCAACTGAGAGGTGGTAGGAATGTTAAGGGCTGGGGCTTTGTAGAAAGTGGTAGGTCATTAGAGGTGGGCCCTTGAAGGGGACTGTGAAACTATGGACTCTTCCTCTTTCTCTTTTGTTCTTGGCCTTGAGGTGAATGGGATTCCTGTGCTACATGTTCCCTGCTATGGTACACTGCTTCACCATAGTCCTAAAAGCAACCGGGTCACTTAATCATGAACAGAAATCTCCAAAACTGTGAGCCAAAATAGACTTTTTCTAAGTTGGTTATCTCAGGTATTTGTTAGGGTAATGTAAGGTTGACTAATTTATCATCAAAGTTTTTGGGCAGTGAATATATATCTTGAAGGTGTTTCTTGTTTTCCTCAGGGTTATGTTAAACTAGAGCAGGGTTTCCATTTGTAACCCTGTAAGTGAAGGCCTTGATCAAATATGGGCCCTGGTCAATGGGTAAATAAGACACAACTGAGGTTATCTAATGGTCAGTCTCTCTTCTATGGTTCTTGATCACCCTTCATTCTAACAGGTGGATATCAAAACCTTTCTGCATGTACATGTATATGTGGCCAGTGGGCATCTCGACTGGCGCATTTGGGAAAGATGACTAGTCAACAAATGGCCTTGTGAGAGGCATTCTCAGTGGTTCCATCATTCCTGATTGTTTGGAGACCAACTGCACAATACTGTGTAAGCACTGTCTTTCTTTGTTGGGCTCTATCATGTATTGTGGCTGAGTGCCTTGGGCAGTGAAATATTCCATATAGAAACAGAACATGTGATGGCTACACCAGGAAGACTTTACATGAGACAAGACCTGGGCACTGGGAGATTTTTCACTACCTTTGGTTAGAGATGGGAACCAACAGTCCTATGGAGATTCAATCTTGCAGTATGGAAAGTCTCCGAGGGTACTCAGCTCCCTGGTTTCTTTATAAATGGAGCCCCTAAATAATGAGAGCTATATTAATATCATAGGTGGGACCAAGTTATATGAAGGTCTGTAAAGGAACTAAATCAAAGTGTTTGGAACTAAAGTTCTCTTTTGGTGAGGGACTCGTCTGATGAAATAAGAACTGGCATTAACATCTTGATCTAGAGCTGTGCTGAGGATGTGGTTCAGTAATACTTACCTAACATGCATTAAGCCCCGAGTTTGAGCAATAGCACTGTAAAAAAAAAAAAGGGGGCTGTGTTGTTCACTATGTTACCCCTAGTCACAGGCAGCTATTTAAATTTAAATACAATAAAATTTAAAAAAAAATAGAAAACTCAGCCCTTCAGCCACACAATGAACATCTCAAGGGTTCAATTCAACATAAGCATGGAAGCTAGTGTCTATAATAAAGGACAGTGAAAATTCACATAACATTTCTGTTATTGGAAAATGTTCTATTGGACAGTGCTGATTTAAAAGAGAAGCCGAAGTCCTAAAGGTATTCTATCAAGAAACCCCATTTCGATGTGTTGATGGACCAGACCAGGAGTCCCTAAGTACCACTAGAAATTTGAAATAGAAGAAAATAAGACCTTTGAGTTTGGAGTGACTTGTAAAGCCAAATTTTCTTAACAAACACACCTTCTGTTAGTGGGTCACCTTGGCTAAAGGGTATAGGCAAGGAGGTGAGAGCAGACATGTAAGGCCCTGAGGTTAAGGCGTCCCCTGAATGACGCAGAACTTGTCCTGATTGTGTAGACAGAAGTGGTCAGACACTTCGCACACTTTCAGAGAGGCAAGGATGTTTGCCTTTATTTTAAAGTTTCTGGGACTTCCCTTGACTTCTGACCTCTTTACCTTTCTGTCTTATTAAGTCAGTAAAAAGTAGATTAGCTACCATAAGAAGGTTTATGTTAGCACTCTTCTTTGTTTTAAGAGATTCTAATGCCTTCCTCACAAGGAGAGTAGTTCTTTTATTAGTGTGGCTTCATTTGTCTCTAAAACTTTAAAGGAAATCAGGGAAAGGGGACTCAAATCAAGGGCAGTAGTTGTACAAGTTCAGGTGCCCCTGGTGGTGTGTAGCGTCGGGATGCATCTAAATCATTTCCAACAGATTCTGAAGAAACCTTTGGTTGCCTCCTCCCACCCCAGTTCTTTGACATAAAGAACAAGATTGCATGGGGTATTCATCTTTAGGGACTAGATCGCAAAAAATTTTTCAGAGGATAAGGTGGTTCTCGTAGAAATTAGGAAGCAGGCTGAGTCAGATGTTAAAAAAGGGTCATTATTCACAAATTAGCTGAAAGGATTAGAACAGAGAAGAAACGTGGTAGAGGAAGCCCAGAGTTGTCTTTAGTAACTATAATAAGAGCAGTTTCCATAAACTGATGGGAGAACAAGGAGGGTGGCTACAGGAAATTAAGAGGGAGTTTCCAGGGCAGCACCGAAAACATAAGCACTGAACCTTGTTTAGTCTTAGATATTTTATCACCTCTCACAATATGAAAAACTTAGTACAGTCCTGCTTCATCATGTTGTGCTACAATGCAAGACACTATGCAGATACTGCATTTTTTACAAATTGAAGACTTGTGCCAACCCTCCATCAAGTTAAGTCTGTCAGTACCATTTTTCCAACAGCTCAGACAATCATTGGTGTTTTTAGCAATGAAGGATTTTTAATTAAATAACCACATTGTTTTAAACATACTCCTACTGCACTTAAAAGTCTACACAAAACTGCAAACAAATCTTATATACACTGGGAAATCAAACTTGCTTTACTACAGTGGTCTGGAAGTGTATGTGCAATATCTTGGAGGTATGCCTTTACCCAATAAATACTTGATGAGTGAAACCTCAGGAAAGAAAATCACACTGAATGCATAAATTCCTTTATTGAAAATATTGGAAGAGCACTGCATTACATATAGTCTATATTCATAAATGAAGGGCCACACATTTCTGATTGGACAATACTGTTTTAAATAGAGAACACAGCATTTGGATATGCTCTCACAAGTATAGTATCATGGACTAAACTAGGTAAGAGTGAGCTATATGCAAAATGAGCATTTTGTTTATTAATAGCATATGGTTGCAAATGGCATACATGGTAAACATGATCATCATGAGACATTCCTGATATCTCACACCAACTTTTTTAATAAGCAGATTAAGATTAAACTGCCAATATGTTTATCAAGAGTTCTCAGTACAAGAACCTGGGTAAAAAGTATGCCTGGGCTATGAATTTAAAGTTTTATGGTATTCATTTAAACTTGCATGGAATGGGAACATAGCACAATAATTATTGATCTCATAGGAGTCCACCGGACAATTTGTTTGTTCTCTTATTTATAAATAGCCTAAAATAGGAGACTAAAATAAGAGAAATATTCTAAGAACTGCTTTATTTTTAAATGCAGATATGTAAATAGGGCTTGTTATAAAGTTTTCCTTTCAAAGATCATTGGGAAAATAATTTGTGACAGACCTCTTCTCAGCTTTGGCTATTATTTTATTTTATTTTTTCAATTAGTAGTCTTTGGTTTTCATAAAAGTCTGGCAATTAACAATATTGGTTAAGTTTTTTATAAGGTTTTATTATTATTTTTATTAAAAGGTGTTTTATGATGTGAAAATGAGTTCACATTAAAAATAGGTTTTCCTTTTTATTCCAATTTTGGTATGAATGCATTTCTTTGCATTTTTTTCTCAAATAAGAGTCTAGAAACCAAGATAATTGGTCCAAGTTGACATTTTTCATTTGATTTTTCAAAAGCAGAAATTAAAACACTCCCTTTTAAAATAGAGGTCTAATCATTAATGTAAACGTTTGGGAAGAAATTGTGCAAAGAACACTATGAAAATAAAGTTTTTATTATTAACGTGATTTTATAAGAAACCTAATTTTTTTTTTCAGAAGCAGGGTTTATTTTAAGTCTGGGTTCATAAAGTTTTCCATTTCTATAAATGTCAAGAGATGGTATATTCTGCTTTACACAAATATGTTTGGGTAAGTAATTAAAATGTGCCTTTACAATCATCAAATAAAAAGCTGGCCTATAAATAGTCAAATCAATGAACACTGGTAACAAGCTTTTAAAAATTCAGAAATATATATACTGCTTAAGACTATCACCCTAAATAATCAGGGCAAAAAAAATCAATATAAAACTATATAAATCAAACAGACTTGTTCCCAAAACATAGCACAAAATGTATATATTTATTTCAAGATTTGACATATTAAAAGAAAAAAAAAACCTGCCAACATATTTTAGACAATACACTGGAATAATAAATAAATTTTTTTAAAAAAAATCATATATTCCCTTTAAGTGCTGTGTCCTTTCAATTTTTCTAAACAAGACTAACCTTTTCCATGGCAAACAACAGCTGTACATTTTATAATGGAAATTTATGCTGATAAATACACAAGGCATGTATATATTTCCACAGTATCTTTTTTTTTTCACAGTTACCAAAAATAAAAATTGCATTCAACTCATACATCTATAAACACTCCAATTCCTTATTGTATGGACTTGAAAGAAGTGGAAGAACAAAGTCTTTCAACAATCTGGACTTCAAATTTCTTTCTTCAGTGTCTGCCCTCCACATGTACCTTTCAGGATCATTTTGCAATGTGACCATGCTCTGAGATGATGGCAGAAAGAAAGCATTGTGGTGGGGTGAGGCAGCCTGGGCTGGGGCTTCGTCTTCCAGCCAGCTTTAGGAGGGCTGATCCAACCCAGTCTTTTTAATGTTATATTTTAAGGCAGTCCAAATTTCACTCAAATGTCCACACCTCTAGGTCCTGCACAATGAAGTCTTCCTTTTTGGAAAGAATGTCATTATTGAAGGTGCTGCATGAATTGCTTCGTCCATGGTATAAATCAGCATCTAGCCACAAACCAAATCTTCCCCTGAAAACAAGTTAAAGAAAAAAAGTGGAATACACTTAGATCTTAGGTGGCATATTTTCTGTTCTCCCTTGCTCCTTCTTTCCTTTATGCCACAGAAAGATAAAACTCTAAACTGCTTGCAAAATAAAGGCCCTCATTCCTTCATTTTATTTAAATGACCTGTCTTTCCTAAAAGACAAGTGGTAGTCCTCTCTCAGTTAAGTCCATGAATAAATGATTTTTATCTTTGATTCTTAGTTTCATGTGTTATTCCACTATCCTAATGAATTAAAGCACACGAAATAACTAAAATCAGCTGACACTGAGGTTTTAGTTACCTGGGTCAAAACAGACCCTCACAGGTCAAGTGGTAAAACAATGACAAAGAAATCCTTACCCTCCACCACCAAGTTCTAAAGAACTTATGTCTCCATTGATAAAATATGAGTTTTCTCCACTCCACTTAAAGACCTTGGGGTAGAGACAAAAAACAGAGACAGACATTTTAATGGTGAGAAATTGCAAACACAGAATCTTAAATAGTACTATCATATGGAAGGGAGCAATCCACCTTCCTTTGACAGAGGAGGTGCCTGACTCCCAGACCTGGCCATACAGAAGGAGATCTCCAAGGGGTTACGATATAGGAAGGACCTTTCAGTTACATGCTGGTCTGACTTGCATCCCCTCCCTTGTTCCCAGACCCCCAAGGCCAGGGACCCTAAGCAGTTTTTAAAAGACTGACGAAGTTTACTATAGAGACAAATTTCCTTCACAACATATTGGGAACATTAAACAAGAGGATGATGCATCTTGCACACAGAAATGCTTGCTTGGGAAAACACAGTTACATCTCTCATGCGCTTTGTAAGTGGAATTATGCTACGTCATGAAGGGCTGACCCAGGTCGAAGTGAATCCAGATGAGGTCATAGGACAGTTGTTGCCACCCCCACTGCTGACAATGTGACTTCAAGGAATCAAGCATTTTCCCCATCAGGTACCTTGAAATTAGGGCTAAATGTGTAGAGAAAAGTTTCGCCTGTGCCATAATAGTGGTCACTAAACTTGAAGGGATGAGTTGCATATGCTCCAAAAATCTGTCAAAAGAAAACAAATGTGTATTTCAAACCTAAGCCTCCCACAGAAAGGTTTTCTGGAATATTTTTGACATAATCTTGTTCTGAGATGTCATTATATCTCTTCCAGCAAAGATTTTACTGAATTGGAACTCTTGAGTAAAAAAGACAACCAGACGAAAGAATCAACCAAATGTCCCCAGCTCGGACGGGAAACCAAGTGGCCAGGCTTCCCGGTGTGTGGAACATCCATCAGAGAAGTCAGAGAACTTGTTTATCTAAGGCCAACAATTAGCTCCAATTTTAAATGACAGCCAAAGTCTACTATGGAGACAAATTTCCTTTAAAACATATTGGGAACATTAAACAAGAAGATGATATGTCTTGCACACAGAAATGCCTGTTTGGGAAAACACGGTTACATCTGTCATGTGTTTTATAAGTGGAATTATGGCCAGACATTCCCCAGCAAAAATAAACTTCCTTCCCGTTGATTTGTAGGAACAAGTAATTAAAATGCTTATCAAGATGCTTAATAAAACTGTACCCTAAACATGATGATCAATATATCTTAATTTGAGATGACTTTTCATGAAAAAGTAACTTTATAATACTATGGGCTTTAAAGGTGCACTAGATGTATTTAAATCAATGATTCTTCTGCTTTTTCATACTGGGAGACTGGAAGGACAGGTAAGTTACATGGGGAACAGCATTTTCAGCATCTGTATGGCCACAGCCTCAATTTCCTGTTCTTTCATACTTGCAGGGGTGAGGGCTGGCAGGGGTGAGCATATCTATTTTAAAAATGTCCCCAGGTGATTCATATATTCCTTCTGCTCCAAATTCCTCTGTAGAAACACTGCTTTAAATGGAGGGTATCTGAAAAATGTCTCACAATTTTTTGAAATTGTTTTAATGTGATCATGACCATGTTGTGCTCTCTTCTTTAGCAATTACACTTGAAATACTAAATATTAGGTAGAACAGAAGTCTAGAAACTTTCTAACCAATGTTCTTCATACTTCCTTCTACCACATTTTTCTCTAGAACTGTTAAGAACAAAGAAAAACAAAACATCAAAATTTTGTTTCCCTTTCTTCAGAGATATTTCAGTAAAAGTGCTTAAAAAAATCAACAATAGGTATCTCTTTTTAAAAGAATGGTGCTGAAATGACAAGATGGGCAATAGCTATAAGTGGAAAATGGGTTCCTTTCAGAAAAATCAACAGAAAAATATATCCTTACTCTCTGCCCTCTGCAGGATTCTAAATAATTATATTCTTTCTTAGCTATAATTTTTTAAGCAAACATGCAAATTCATTTAAGGGCTTGGATATTATCCTCTGGATAATACTAGGGAATATATATATATTTTTTTGATCTATATCACTGTGGCTATGTAGGAAAATGTCTACATTTCCTACATAGGAAATGTAGACATTTCTACATTTCCTACATAGGAAATGTAGACATTTTGTCCTGTTCATTTATTTAGGAAGAAACTCCATCAAACTACAAGTACATAATGGTATTATTGGACCTATACCATATGAAAATGTAATATATTTAGCAATAACAGAACAAACTCATCTATAAGATTAAATGAAGACAATCAAAAATGATAAAATGAAGGTTAACATAACAATACCTATAAATATGTATTGTTCTTTTTATTCTCAACTATAAAATGTAAATTAGTGATCACAGCAACTTATTTTTGGGTTTGTAATATATATGGATCCAACATATCAACTACGTACAACATTATGGCGTATGAAAAATGGTGGAATGAGAATGACATCATTATCTTATGTACATGTATGATTAACAATAATGATATGAATGTACATCATACACAACCATAGAAATGAAAATTTGTACCCCATATGTGTACATTAATGAATCAAAATGAAGTCTGTAAAAAAAAAAAAAAAAAAGTAGAGAGGTATGACAGAGAACCAGTGGAGTAACATTTCTATATGTCAGTAAAATTTAGTATAAATCAGGCACCATGTTCCTTGCCTGACTTGTGGTATAAATTACTCCATAATCCAATTCAGTTACATTTAGGTGTCTTTGCAGGGACGGTTTCTTTGGCCAGTCTATGGAGTTTATCCTGACTCCAAGAAGGTTCTCTTTAACTGTCTTTTTTGCAGGTTCTCTCTAGTAAATCAGATTGCCCAGTTTAGGTTGCTGCCACCACAGGTCTACCAGTCTCCTCTTAATTGTTTACCACCAAATTTTCATTGTTTTCTAGAGTGGAACTTGAACTTCCCTATACTTATCTAAATCAAATCAGTTTCTTGGGGACAGCCTCAGAGGTCTGTTTTATGGCCTGCCTCTTCCCCTGGGAAAAAAAATCTCTAAGTCACTCCTCTGGAGCTCAGGCTAGACAGTGGCCTGCTTTTCTCAGTGGAATAATCTTGCTTTATGAGCAGGATGCTGGGCAGAGGCAGTAGTCTCTGGTCTTGGCTTGCCCTGCCTATTATGCATCTTCTGCCCTCTGAGCCAGAACAACAGCAACAGAAACCCCCATATTCTCAGCCTGCCATGCCCATGGTATAGTACCCACCCAGTGAGCAGGGGCTGGATGGAGGAAGAGAGCCTTCTCCCTGCCTTTAGGCCACACTTGCCTGGATGTTAGTCTCTGACACACAGATCTCAGGTGGGGAATAAGAAGTGCTGGGAACCTGCACTTGGGATATACCATGATTGGAGGAAGGGGAGCCCTATCTTTTTGGCCATGTGTGCCTAGAGTGAGCTTCCAACAATCTGCACTGGGAATTATGGGGCCAGGAGGAAGGCTGTGTCACAAGTGGCAAAGCACCTTAATTAATCACAGATCAAACTGAAACAAATGAAGATCAGGCTTGACTGATATCTTTCTTTTGAGACATAATAGCCTGACTGGGCAGTAAATGAAGGAAGCCTGGATGGTTCCACTCATACTCCAAGCTGATTTGAGGGAAGAGGTCACTGAAGGGTGGATGGGGGTAATACCTAGATTTAACCAGTGCCCCCTAGAAGGATCAGCTGTAACTGGTGACTGTCTAGTTAGGAATGGCACTGAGCATTCCCTGATGGTTCTTAACAGTTGGGCCCCTGGGTGTGACACAGTGAGGCTTTGACAAGCTCTCCATTGCAGTCACAGCAGGCAAGTTTTGTGGGTACTACTTCAGTCACTTGGAAAAAGCTTTGGTGTGGCACTGGAACTTATATCTGCAACTGTCTCCATATCAACTTGACTTTTCCCAACTTTTCAGCTTTAGGTGATTGAATACCACTGAACTTTCCTACTCCATGGTCAGTATAGGAAAAAATCCTTAGAATGTGACTGTACTTGGAGATATGCTCCATTTTCTTTTTAGAAATGATTCTGTAATACATAGGGGTGAAATGACATCATGATTGGGATTTACTTCAAAAGACCTCAGCAGAGAAAAAACAAAGATAAAAGAGAAGCAGCACACATGGCAAAATCAGGCTCATTGTGAAATGTGGGTGATGAGAACTCATTAGAGTAGTCTATTTTCTGGTGGATAGGTTTGAAAATTGACATTAAAAAGTGTTCTCTCTGAGAGAAATAGGACTCACCTGATTATCCATGTCTTTGATGACCAATAGGACTGGACTATCTAGTGACGCCGATTTTCGGTAGAGAGTTTTCAAGCTGGTTCCATGCTCTATGGTGCTGTAGGCCAGCCTCCACGGATACCCTTGCACCCTTGCTGGAAGGCGTCGGGCCAGCTGCCAGCACAAGAAGAAGATGCAAACAGACAATGCAACCACAAATTAGCATATGAGTCGCAAACCTGAGGCATAAAATATATGCCTGTGATTCAAACTCAGTTTTATATTTACTTATGCATTGCTTGGTTTATGGTGGTAAATATTTGCCACCATAAACCAAGAAAGAGAAGGGATAATCATTGCTTAAAGGCATTTTCCTTGGCAGGGAGGCTGCTCAGAGGATGCTTCTCCCCTCAGGGCCTGACTGTGGGTATCTATGCTACTGAGGTGTGTCACTTAATAATAGGTATATATTCTGAGAAATGTGTTGTTAGGCAATTTTGTGGTTATGTGAGTATCATCAAGTGTTCTTACACAAACTAAGATGCCTGCCATTCACTAGGTGATATAATCTCAGGGTACCACGTCACATCTGCAATTCGTCATTGACTGAAACTTTGTCATGTGGTACATGACGGTACTTTTGAAGACAGAGATCAACCCAGGTTAAGAGGTATGAACTAGACACGTACTCTTTTTATATTATAATCTGACTTTTAACAAACAGTTCATATTTTTCCAATGGTTCCTCCTAAACTTTTGTAGACTCAGAACTGCTAGTGGCAATTACAGCTTCCCAGAGATCTGACAACAACAAAACACAGGTGCCTTACATTTAGATGTCAGAGGTTATCTGTCCATCTTGTACCTGCACCTTTCACCCACATCAATATTTAGCTTAAACTTAGCTGCCATAAATACCAATGATGTAAATGTCTTAAAAAATATCATCAAAGGAAGTGATGATATGCTATCTTCAGAGTGCTTCAAATCAGTTCCAGACAGTGTCAGCATGAACACCACCTATATAGCTCCTTGGTGAAGTCTCCTGACTTTCCTGGGCCTTCACTGGCTCATTTGTAAACTGAGGAATTGAACCTGATGATTCTTTACGTTCTCTGAAATTCAGGTTTCTAAGCTAACTGATAAAGGAAGCACAAGTGATTTCTGATCAAGGTTCAGATATTAGTACATAGTAACATTTCATAAAATTCAAGTACCAGATTTTCAGAAAACAAAATCACAAAGAAAATGACAGAAAGAAAAATTCTTTCCAGGGTCAGGAGTTTTTATAATGCAAGAAAGTGTACTAGCTATATTAATTTTTTGAGTCCTATAAATAATAGCCATTAAAACTCTGCAATAATGACTGGGATAAATTTGGATCCTTTTAAGGGCCTTAGGACCTTGGTAGGACACTTATATTTATTTTTAAGCTAAGAAGTAACTTTTCCTTCGGGTATGAGAGAAGGCTATTCATGTCTGATCAGTTGCTTATAATCCCAGCAAGGCAGTGGAAAAGGCTGTTGTAACTTCAGAAGCAGAGAAGGGCATGATGGCCTTGGTTAGGCTGCCACATTCCTCCCTTCTACCTTGGCTCATCCCTCAACCTGAGTGAAAAGAGCAAGTGCAGTCAGAGGTGGGGAGTACCTCTGAAGGCCTGGCAGACCCTCATCCCAAGGCCCCAGGGAGAACCCACCTGCTCTATGTGCATGTTCTCCAGCAGTGCGCTCTGGGGCTGCAGGATTGGCAGCCCCTCCTCCTCCTCCTCCTCGTAGTAGCTGCATGTGCTCTTCCTGCGCTTGGCCTCCTCAACAGTGATGATCTGAGGCAAGGAAACAGACAATCTAAGACAAAGATGACTTTTCCTCAACTGATAACAAAACTATCTTGGGGGCCCAACTGCCTGAAAAGATAGAGCTTTGGTAGGAGATAAAGAGGCATTTGGGGAAATGGTTAATTTTTCAATTCCAGATCAAACACAGAACTTAAGATAGTAGAGCTGAAGAACTTCATATGCATGAATTAAAATCACCCGTTTTCCAGTTTTGCTATTGCTGCTGATTGCTCAGTCCTTGAATGAGAACTGTTTATAACTCCATGAGCAATTTATACCCTTGAAAATGGTCTAAATTATTCGTCTTTGGTCTGCATCTAAATTTAAATTGTCAAGGAAATAATCAGAGATCACTCAGTGAGTAAGTCTTCTATAAATAGGGAGTTTGGAACAATAAGGACAGCTTTTAATCAAGGTTCTTGATGTTTTCTTTCAAGGTTGTGTACATAGCAACCAAGCCCGATAGAAATAATGAATGATAACAGCTACCAGAAGCAGTAACAGAGCATGAAGCTTTGCTCAAAATTACAACCAGCTTACAAATCGTACAGTTCAGAAACAGCCAAAGTATTTTTTCCCTTCTAAACTGAGAAACATTATATTGTACATACTTATACACTTATTGTATATTTATCTTTATAAACTACTATAGTCCTTCTCATTTTAAAATCCATTTTTTGTCCCTTATATTCTAGATAAAACATGGAAATTAAGTTATATTAGACAGCTAATTCACCCAATTGCCTGAATACCAGTAATAATGACTTTTGTATTATAGAGAAAAGGCATTTAAATGTCATCCAGTGAAAGCTGTTAGAGAATGCATTACTCAATTTCCAAATCACACAATGACATATACAAAGTACCCACGGCCATCTGGGCCAGGTTTCTGGTAGGAAAATTAGCTTATAAATTTTATCATCTTTTGGAGGAGAATTTATGTAAAGAAAACACTTCCAAAGAATTACAAATCCAGCATTTTAAATAAAGCAGCATGTTTTGGGTGAACCTTACACTTACCATAGCTACAAAATAAGGCTGTGGAATGAAAAAAATATATCAAATATGGATCTGTGATTCACAACAGAAGAGACAACCACACTATATTCACGTCCACAACAAATAAATTAACCAGCTCTGGTTGAAACGCTAGCACGATCCTCTCATTAGAAAACATTTGAAAACATCCTGGAGTGGCAGATCAGTGAGAATTCACAGCACCTTATTATCCCCAAGGATTCACTGCAACCTACCTTCACAAAAGGCTCCTGGTCAGGTCTGGCACAATAGAAAATCTGAATGTCCAAGGGCAATCTTGGGTCTCTCATTGTGACCGTTGAGAAGTGTAGCCTGTCTAATGAGGAACAGGTTTTTTCTCTCTGCCTCCACACCAGACACTGGCGCGCACGCTGAGCTACAACTGTTTTTCAGTATCTAGCTTCCTGATTAAGTTTCTGTTTCCCTTAGGAGGGGATTCAACATTTCTACAGGAACACGCCCAAATTAGGATTTACAGCGAACACACTTCCTGCCAGGCAGAGCGTGAGACTGTAAAATGACACTTTCACCTTTGAAATGGTGGTTTCCTAACTGCAATAAAACCCTATTGTTTGAGGTTTTCTTTTTTTTTTTCATCTTGTCCTTTTCTGCTGAATTGTCCTCTGGCTAACTTTGCTTTTCTCACCCTGCCTTTTCAAGAGTTTTCTTTCTGCCCCTTCTTTAAGATTCAACCTCCCATTTTAAATGGTACATCTGTTCCCGGGCATCAGTTTTAATCTCAAAGGAAAGCCAAGAAGGAGCCTTCAGTTGAAGTTGGTTTATTACAGTTAGCACAATTTTAATCCCAAGTCGTGTTCATTGGGTGGGAGGGATTTAAAAGACTGGGAGAACTTCTGGTTTACATGAGGCTGTGAAAGATGTCATCTTAAACTGTTGTACAAAACCACTAGCAAAGTAATATTATTCTTTTTATATTTAAGAATTAGTCTTAATGACCAAAAAACCTAATGAGTCCTCCTCTAAAGATCAGATATCAGGGAGTTGGAAAGACATGTAGATCACCACTGGATCAATTTTCAGTCATCTTTCTGACACTGCCAGATCTCAGTGGCCTTTTCCTCTTGGAGACTACTAAGGGGATCAGGGTGCCATTGCAAGGCCATTGCAAGGCCATCCGGAGGCCAGTTATAAGTGAACTCTGGCAGGTCAATACCCAATCCCAGGTCAGCCAGAACTGCCCCTTGAGGCAATAGTCTAAACACAAATTGGGGCAGAATCATTCAGAGTAGGTGTCAGTGAGAGAGCACTTTCTTCAGTACCTGGCACTTCACAACAGCTAACATTTATTAAGTGTTCCCTGTGTGGTGGTGAATGATAAGTGCTTTGCCAGGCACAGGGACACAATGCAGTCCACAGGCTCTAGTGAATGAGGAGAGAGTTGAGAGACAAGTAAAAATAAGCAAATGTCCTTCCACATGATATGGATGCTAAAAGCTATAGACCCTCAAAGGGAGTGGGGGCCACCTGGGTGTTGCGAGATGCCTTATTTCACAGAGGAGACAGTGCTTTGGTTTGTGAGTAGACAGTAAGGTGTGGGGAGATGTGTGGAGGGAATAGCAAGAATGCAGAGATGTGGGGCTGGGGATATAGCTCAGTTGGTAGAGTGCTTGCCTCATAAGCACAAGGTCCTGGGTTCAATCCCCAGCACCACAAAAAAATAAAAAAGAATGCAGAGATGGGTTCTGGGTTCACTGTGGCTGGGGACTAGAGAGCAAGGGAAGCAGAGGTGAAGGAGGGGGATGAGGTCTGGTGGAAGCACAAGAACAGAAAAAATGAACAACCTTGATGCCAAGAAGGGCCTGCAACTACTCCTATAGGTCAGTGTTTCTAAAACTAAGCTATTCTTCAAAACCATCTAGGAAAGGTCTAGGATTCAATTAAAAAAAAAAATCCCCCAGGTGTATTCTAATGATTGGCTAGGTGGATAACAATTGCTCTATGCAATGGGAACCACTGAAAGCTTTAAGCATGGCAGTATATGAGAATGCTTGTGTATTTATTTATTTTGGGGGATTGAACCCAGGGGTGCTTAACTACTGAGCCACAGCCCCAGATGTTTTTATTTTGAGACGGGTCTCGCTAAAGTGCTTAGGGCCTTGCTACGGTACTGAGGCTGGCTGTGAACTTGCCATCCTCCTGCCTCAGCCTCCAAAGCTGCTGGGATTACAGGCATGTGCCACCGCCCCCAGCCATGAATATGTATTTAAATGAGAAGCTAAATAGGTAGCACAGCATATAAAGATATGCATATATACACATACATTTATATATATATGTATATGATCTTTCAATATGAAAGATTTCTTCAATGATGAAGAAAACAACAGAAATCATTAAATAGAGTAGGGAAAAATGGCTACTAAGAATATCATTTATCATACATTGAAAAAATTAACCGTATCATCCAGTATCTGAAGGACTGCATAGAAAGCAAACCCCTTTAGTATGTTATTGCATTTGCTATCAAATGGCATGAATGTTTATCCTTATTATGATATAAACTAATAATAAATATATATAATTAAAAAATTAATTGTAGATTGAGTGAAGAGTTTAAATGGAGACAACAAGACCACCTATACATACAAACGCTAGAAGAAAAAATATATATGTAAAAACCATCAACAAAATTAAAAGACAACAGAAAACTAGGGAAGATCTGTCACATATATAAGAGATTCAGAATTAAAATTCTTAATCATAGAGAGTTCAAACAGTGTGGTGGAACTGTTAAGACTTCTTTAGGAAAATGGGGAATGGAAATGAGAGGACATCACAAAGAAGAAGAAAAAAACACAAATTGTTAATATAAATTCATATTCATTTTGTCCCTAGTAATCAAGAAAATAAATATTAAATTGTATCATTTCCCACCTTCCAAAGTAGCAAAAAGTTTAACAATAATAGCAATAATAGCAAAAGCACAGTGAGAAGATTATCTCTTACTTTGTTGGCAAGTTAAACAAGTATTAGGTGATCAACAAATACATGAAAAAGTGCTCATCATTTCTAGTTATTAGAGAAATGCAAAGTAAAACCACCCTAAGACTTCATCTCACCCCAATTAGAATGGCTATTATCCAGAACACAAGCAATAATAAGTGTTGGCGAGGATGTGGGGAAAAAGGCACACTCATACATTGCTGTTGGAGTTGCAAGTTGGTGCAGCCACTCTGGAAAGCAGTGTGGAGATTCCTTAGAAAACTTGGAATGGACCTGCCATTTGACCCAGCTATCCCACTCCTTGGTTTACACCCAAAAGACTTGAAATAAGCATACTACAGTGACACAGCCATATCAATGTTCATAGCTGCTCAATTCACAATAGCTAGATTGTGGACCCAACCTAGATCCCCTTCAAGTGATGAATGGATAAAGAAACTATTATTGGCATCAGCTGCCACCAGAATTCCACCCCCTTCCATCTTACAACTCGGCTTGTTAGCCTGTGAACATCCTAGCCAGCTATTGGTCCACTAGTCAGCCTGTGAACATCCTTGGCAGTCATTGGTCCGATCATCGTTCAATTCCACTACTTAAGAGAAGCTCCCTGGCCATTTTCTCTCTCTCCCCTAGCCCTGAGAATGGATACTCTGGTCATCTGCCTCTCTCCCTCTCTCTCTCTTACTCTCACTTTCTTTCTCTCTTTTTTTTCTCTCTCTCTCTTCAGGGCAGACACTGTTTGTCTGCCTAATAAAATCTCTGGCATGAGTTCCTGTGTCCAGAGTGTTTTTTCTGGGCACTTTTTCTCCTTTCAACTATGGTATATATACACAATGGAATATTACTCGGCCATAAAGAATAAAATTATGGCATTTGCTGGTAAATAGATGGAGTTGGAGAATATTATGCTAAGTGAAATAAGCCAAGCCCCAAAACCCAAAAGTTCTCTCTGATAAGTGGATGATGATACATAATGGGGGAAGTGTGGGGCGAGCAAGAGAAGAATGGAGCAACTTTGGATTGTGTAGAGGGAAATGAAGCAGAAGAGGGTGAGGGAAGGAAAGACAGTAGACTGAGACAGACAGTATTATCCTATGTACATGTATGATTACACAAATGGTGTGAATCTACATTGTGAAGAACCATAGAAATGAAAAGTTGTACCCCATTTGTGTACAATGAATCAAAATGCAGTCTGAAAAATAAAAAAGTCAATGAAAGAAGTAATAAGCTTAATTATTTGAGAAGAATTAAAAAGAACTAATTCCACTAAGGTTAAAAAAAAGAAAAACTAAGCAAGTACTATGTTAAAATCAGTAGTTAAAAAATTAGCACCTTGGGCTGGGGTTGTAGCTCAGTGGTAGAGTGCTTGCCTAGCATGTGTGAGACACTTGGTTCGATCCTCAGCACCACATAAAAAATAAAATAAAATAAAATAAAGTAAAGTAAAATAAAATAAAATAAAATAAAATAAAATAAAGGTATTGTGTCCATCTACAACTAAAAAAAAATATTAAAAAATTAGCACCTTTATACATTGTACTTCTAGGCAACTAAAGGAACAAAAAGGATTGCAGATCACCACATTCTTATGAAAAATTTGAACCAACATTAAGTTTTCAAGTAGGGAATTGTTAAACTACAATAGAGTTCCAAAATACTATGTAACCATTAAAACTGAGGCTCTTAAAAATCTTTACTACTGCAGTTCTTACAATGTCAGGTGAGAAAATCCAGACACTTAATTGTACATAGAGCATAATTCATTTTGCAAAAGCAAAGAAACAACACCACCACCAACAAAAAAATATGACTCATTTCCGGACCCATCTAGAAAATAGCCTCAGGCAAAGTAGATGAAAGGAAAGAGAAAGTCAAAGGAATTATAGAAAAGTGCCCAGTGTTGTTAGATATTATTTTAACATTTTCTGTAGTATATTTTCCTGAAGTCTCCAATCTTCCTCCAACAGGCAGGCCTTGCTTTATAAAATGGAGAAATAAAGCTTGTTTTAAGATATTGAGTATAGCAGGAGGGACTGGTGGGCAGATTGGGACTGTAGTGCCCTTCCAATTTCAAGTGAAGGTGCAGAAATCCTGACTAGAGTCAGGGGAACCTACCTAGGGAGTAGTGGGGGAGGGGGAACAGAGGTCCCACACCACTTAAGGTAAGAATCAACAAGATTCCAACTAGAGGTGACTAGAGGAGGAACGAGGATGAAGAAGATGAATGTGGTATGATATTTAGACTTCTGACTCGGGCACTGCTAACTAAAATGGAAATATGCAAGGAGAACAAGTTTTGGAGAGGATGACTTTTACTTTGAACATGCTGAGGATCGATACCTGTTAGCTTCCAGGGGAGGCAGCATTCTCCTTCCTCACCCACAAAGGTAAAAGAAGACTAACAGTGGATTGGTTCCAGGTAATGTCCGGGGTAGAGCTCGCATCTGCATGGGGTGGGGGAATCCTGGCCAGCGTTCTTTTCCTCAAGTACTTTTGGACTCACTCTTGTCTTCCACGTGGAAAGAAAATACAGATAAGTAGCTGGACTAATCCAGGCCCTTCTCTCCAGCTCTCTTTTCCTTCTCACTGTCACAAGCATTGGCAAGGGTGATGGGAGCTTGGAAAAGGCCTAACAATTACTCCCCTCTCCAGATGTGCAGCTCTGCCTTCTTGCTAGCCAGTTATGGGAATCCCAATGCAAGACAATTTTGACTGCATCCTGTATTTTAGGGACCACGACAGCCTAGTCCCTGCCCACGTGCTCACCTCCCAGCTCTTGGTTGTTGGCTCACTGAAGAAGTTGTCAATCATATTCAGTTCTTCCTTTTCCACCACCACAAAGCCTTGCTCTTTGGCATCTTTCCCATAGACATCAGGAGACCACTGAACAAAGAATGTGTACAAATGATCCACCCTGAAAAACATGTTCGTGATACAGGTTAACACCAAGTCCGCTTTTCTAGCAGGCACTAGTAGGGCTTGGGTACATAAAACTATCATTTTCCTGCTAGGCAATTCTGTTCTGCTAATTGGGAAATTTCCTGCTGTCAAGATTATCTCTACCAGTGGATTCGAAACTCAGAAAATAGGAGCCAAGAAATGAAAGCAAAAGTCCACAAGCACTGAGAACTATTAAAACCATCTTCTAATCGGTGGGAAAGATCAACAAATGAGACATAAAACTGAAAAACATATTGAGATATTTATACCAAATATTTTTTCCTTATAGAGTTTTCATTTTATTGGACACTAATATTCATTGAGAAAAATATTAATCTAAAACCTCAGTTGGGAACAATAAACAATAATCCATTCATGTAACATTATAATTTTAATGAAACATCTCTGATAACTAGAATGACACTAGTTATTATTTTAGAATTAGAAAGAGACCTAATTTTATTGGCATAGGAATGTACTTTGCTTCTACTTTCTCTGGTCTCTTACACATGTTTAGGATACAGAGTTCTAAAACATCTCTCCAGGCTTAGTGAACAGACAGACGGCTGTTTTTGAGAGTTTTTGGTTCCAGTGCCCTGGAGTACCCCCTAGGTAGGACAGCCACAAGCCCTCTAACCTTGAGTTCTGTACCTATGTCCATCACAGCAGGGGAGAGGGCAACATTATCACAGAATTCTTGGAGTCTCTGTGATTACAAAACAATTCCAATTTGAGGTTATTGTTTGGGATAATGTTAACTTATGATTAATTCATAAGGAGCTATAATCATGTCAAAATATTATAATACTCCCAACAGGACTAAAGCAAAAACAGGTGCCACCCACAATTCTGATATCCCTAGAGATCAAACAGGTTTTAGGTTTCCATGTTCCTATCTGCTCTTGTGCACAAGTAAACACAGCTTGCAAACAATTCTCACTGTAACCAGAGATAAGGCATAACTGTTATGTGTACTATATAATATACAGTTACCTCGTTGCTGTACTCCTCAACTGCTACATTTCATGAAATCAATAAACCACATTTATCCTGCATTTCTGTTGTCAGGACATTTAGCTTGTAGATTTATTTGATTGAAGGAAATATGTTGCAATGAATATCTGCAGACTATACCTTTTACCATCTTTTGAATCATTTACTCAAGATTAGTTCTCAGAAAAGGGATTAATGTTGGCCTAAGGCCATTATTTTATAGCTCGCTACTGATATTGCCAAACCAATTTTGAAAGGGTGACTCGTTTACTGAACAGGAGAGCTGCAGCTTGTATCTAAGTTTCATAAAAACCTTGCTGGTCCTTTTCATTTAAAGAAGTTTACTTATTTAAGTTTGATCAACTTACTGTGCATTTCTTTTGAACTTAAAAGTTTCCTAAGGTTTTCTTCCTGGTTGAAGTCAATCTTTTGTGAACTGACTCTTTGTGATTTGCAGTGTCAATATTTTTCTTTTCAATTTGTGGGAAGCTTTATGTGAAGTAAACATTAACCACTATCAAAAGGGTTTCTAAGCAGTTGCTTCTGTTTTTATAACAATTATTATTTATTTATTTATTTATTTATTTTTTTGGTACTGGGGATTGAACCCAGGGCACCGTACCACTGAGCCACATCCCCAGCCCTATTTTGTGTTTTATTTAGAGACAGGGTCTCACTGAGATGCTTAGGGCCTTGCTAAATTGCTGAGGCTGGCTTTGAACTTGAAATCCTCCTGCCTCAGCCTCCCAAGTGCTGGGATTACAGGCGTGCACCACTGCGCCCAGCAACAATTATGTATTTTTACCCATGATATGGAATTATTAATATTTACATATTCTAAAGGTATATTTCCTTTCAGATTTCTCCATCAAAACATGAAAGTTGTTACCCAAGACTAGATGTGTATCAGTCTTATGCTCACATTTCTAATAAAAATAAATACAGATATTGATATATGTTATGATTGAGCATGGATGTGACTGTTATGATTTACTTTGGCTAGGCCATGGTATCCAATTTTTGGTCAAATACCAGCCTCCACTGCTATGAAGGTAATTTTAGAGATGTAATTAACATTTAATCACTAGACTTTAGTAAAGCAGATTACCCTTAATAACATGGGCAGGCCTCATCCAATCAAATGAAGACCTCAGGAGAAGAGGACTGAGGTTCTTCCTCTAGACTTTCTTTAGACATGAGACGGGAGCATAAACTCCTACCAGGGATCTCGCCTCCAGACCTGCCCTGAAAATTTTCACCTTGCCAACCCCCACAATCACATGAACCAATTACTTAAAATGCTTACCACTAGAAATTGGAATGGGGTGGGAAAAAGACATGTTCTCTATCATATGTATCTTTAAATTATTTTAATTTTTGTAATAGGCAGTATTGATGAGATTCAGATATTAATATATATTTAACAAAGCATATGAGAAGTTTCCTTCTCACATTCCTGTCTACATCACAAATAAAGGTGATCACTTTATTCATTTATTGTGTATTTGTAGTGTTACATATGTAGAGATAGATAAAAATAAATATTTGTCTTTCCTTTGTTTTTATTATTCTTTTTTTTTTTTTTTTGCAGTGCTGGGGATTGAACCCATGGCCTTGTGCTTGCAGAGCAAGCACTCTACCAACTGAGCTATATCCCCAGCCCTGTTTTTATTATTCTCTATCTTATTTTTTCAGTTGACAAAATATCCTAATTATCTCTCCACATCAATATACAGACAGCTCCCTCATTCTTTCTTTTATAGTTATATAGTATTTTGCCACATAAATATACTGTACTTCATGTAGCCATTCTCTATAGTTGGACAGTTGGGTTGCTTCCACGATTGTGCTACAATAAATAATGCTATGATGACTTAAGTTTGTATGCACGTCATTTCACACATGTACAGGTAAAGCTGTAAGATACATTCCCAGAAATGGGACTGCTTTGTCAAGGAAACAATCTGATTCAGTTTTAATTATACAATAATGTAAATTATGTAATTTTATAGTATCGTTTCCCTAGAGATTATCTTATTAATATTCGTCCTTCTATCTCTCTATTAGAAATGAACTGAGAAAACACAAAATAAATCACTACTGCAGAAAGGTTTGAGAAGTACACAATTTTAATTCTAGTTTTCTCAATACTTATAAATTGAGTCCATTTCAAATATATTCTGCAGTAGAGTTGAGAACTAAGTATATTTCACTCTAACTTCTGGAAAAGGAGATATTTATTTTGTACATGTTCACATTATAAAATATTCAAATATAAAAAAACACAAACTGCTGTTGTTAGCTCACTTGTGAGAAAGAGAAAAGCCGCCCCTCCCACCTGGGATCTAGCCCATTGCTGTTATTATCTGCCAGGTCTTCAGGTCACTGGGAGTGAGGCCCTTGTGTTTTCCTGTTGGACATAAACCACTTCACAGAACATTAGTATCAGATGAGGCCACCCTATGACAGTGACGAATCAAGACAAAAACCAAGCCCGCTCTGTAATCATATCTGAACACAGATAAAAACAAGACATTGTCCAGCCACAAGAATAAGCAAACACCCCCTAATCTGAGTATTATGAATGACTGTGCTTCTTTACCAATTACAGTGTGAGTATTGATAGTCCTGAAACTCCAAAACTTCCTCCTGATGAGAATGAAAACATAAAATCACCATTGGCCTGTGTGGGGTCACAGGTTCTCTGGCTAGCACAGCCTACCTAAACTTACATATGTACATCACCAGGCTTCTGTCTCTATAAATTGTAATGACTTCTGAAGGACCTGTGGAGAAGCAATCCAGCTGCTGCTTCACAGTTTGATCAAACTGTGTAATATTCCTTTTTTCCATAGTTTGCTTATTTCTTATGTAGGTAGGCAGCCAAATCCGGCCAGCTGGGATCCAGATAGTTTCCCTGGCTTGGCTGCAAGTAACAGCCTTTCTCATTTAAAGTTAAAACTTCATAAGATATCCAATCATGGAATTGTCCCTGCCTCCTTAAATACTCAGCACAAATCACCTAATTCAATCCCAAATTCTATAAATCCTTTCTAGCACTTCCCTTTTATTATTGCAGCACAGGGGATTAAACCCAGAAGTCCACACATACTACGCAAGCACTCTACCACTGAGTAATGCCCTGGGCCCTCAAACACTTTTTTACTGGGTGATCCATAGTTCCACAACAATGTGTGTTGTCCTTCTTTGCAATGAGTCAACTGACTTGTTAAACTACAGGTTTGTTCCTGGTGAACTCTGGATGGAAGGCATCAATGTTCTGACACTTCCTGTGCACCCACCATATGTCAGTGCCTTTGTCTTTATGAAGCTTATTTTTTTTAAATATTACAGGGTTATATCGTATTATAGGGTTATTGGGTATCACTTAATTTAACTATCTTCCCTTGGACATAAGAAGGAAGGAATCTGAAGTCAGTATCACAACCAGGACTAAATCTCTTGAGGTGGCCATCAGGGTTCTTTCTACCACATTATGAAGTCTCTACTTATTCCACATTGATTTCTGAACCATTTCTCAGTTCATTTCCTACTTATGACGCAAGACATTTTTATTACTTCCTGGACCCACTTTGCATATGGCATTGCTAGCTTGTCCTCTAGCATTTCACCCTCATGGGGATGTTACCATTGAACACTGAGTGAAGAAGCAAACATTCTGAGAAGTCTAAGAGCTTGTGCTGTCATGTATTCTTGTGCAAGACTACAAGTGAATGAGAGATGAGTCACAGATTTGCAGTTAAGATTTCATTCTTCCTAGACATAAGAAGAAAATGTTAAGTTGTGAAAAGTGCAAGTCTATAAAGATTTTAAGGAGAGAACCTGTCTCAGCAATTGCCAGTCATTTCCCTTTCAGGTGACAAAGACATTAAACTGCTCAGGGTGAACATTTCAACTGTCCTGTTTAATTATATGGATACAAGATATGTAGGATTTACTATTCCAGGGTTAGGATACAATGGGACATTCCCTGCTTGATCAAGTCAACTTATTCCTATAATCCATTGGGAAGTTCAGAGAGAAGGAAGATTTGTATAAGGTTCAAAAGACTTCCTGAGAAGCCTAATGCCCAATGTCTTCTCATTTGAAATTCAATACTATTTGTGTTTCTCAGATGAATTAAAGTGGGCTAACAGAGGACAGCCCATAGGTAGGATAACACCCCTTCCTCCACCCCAACATTCTTAAGGGGAGACCCTCCAAGAGGGGAGAAGTGCTCCAGTCTTGCTGTGATTACTTGAGGAACAGACAGATTTGGGCATGGTATACTGCTAATTCTGAAATTTAACCCAAGCCCCCACCACTTGGGCATGCTATGGAAGGAAATGCCTGCATAGGTATATATGTGTATAGCAAGGAGGGGTGGATGGGGTGGTCAATTTTGGCATAAAGTATTCTTGCCTGCTAGTGCCATTCTCCCTAGGAGAAATAGCTCAGCCTGGGACAACAGTCTGGGGTGACCAGGAAAGGGGGCTCATCCCAAGCCTTTTCTTTCAGGAATGCTGGTTTTTCAATGAATTATAAATCAAAGCTGTTTTTGTTTGTTTGTTTGTTTTGTGGTCTATTCTGAAGAAGCTAATGGTGGGTCAAGAGCAGCCAGGGCCAGCCCTTTACAAGACTGAGCACTGGTCTTCTTACACTTTCCACAGGAGAAAGGTCTCTAGAGATGGGGAAAGGCATTCTCAAAATACTATACAATAGAGACTCGGAGACATAAAAATGTTCGTGTCAAATACAGAAGCAACCTTATGGTGCAGCCAGAGCTGATGAATATAATGCTGCCTACAAAGAAAAGCTGTGATTCCTGGCTTCAAGGACCTTACATTGCACAGTAATTCTATGAGGCAAGGATTACTGTGCTTGACATAAAAATAAGGAAACTAAGGTTGTGAGATTCGGCAATGTGTCCAAACATCTCATCCCTAGATATGTTCTAGTCAGTCTAAGATGACTGCCTAGTCAAAAATGCTGAACTCCAAGGAGGACAGGTGCATTTTTGAATCTGTCCATAGCCAGGGATCTCAGGTCATTGGTCAGTTTCTTCCGTGGCTTTGGGTTTTATCAGTGAAGTCTATGTAGGTTCTGGGTGGCTCGAAGGGCACATGCTTCCCAGTCCCCATTCCTGCCCCTTGCCCCTTTCACTGATAGACTTATAGGACTAGCTTTCAAGCCCCAGCCCCTCCAGTCAGTACTAAGCTTCTTGCTTGGGGAAGTGGGGCAGCTGCACTGAATGATCTCCTTCCTTTTTAGGCAGTGGGCTCTGTCTCTGCAGCCAATAGTCGCTTCTTGCCTGGGAAGCCTCAGGTAAAATGAGAAAGGAAACCCCGAATGTACATTCTGCAGTGGGGCACTCTGATGGGAACCCTTCAAGTCTCTTCCCTCAGACATTCTGGGCACTAGTGCAACCCAGTTTCCTTTGGTGCTAGTTCCTCATTGTCTCATGCAGAAAGGGCCCTCATGCTACGTCCATGAGGGAAAAGGAAAAGGAGTGAAGAATTGATCTGTTCCACAAGAGAAAATTAAAATTCATTCAGAATCAATTTGTGTTCTTAAGTTCAAAGGTCCTTGGAGACCAAACGGAAGGAAAAAATGTCCCTAATTCCAGCCTACTTCTGCTCAATGTCCTTTGTTTATGCTATTTACACTATTTAACTGGGGAGGGACAAGATATGACTTCATCTTTTTTCTTTTTTTTTAAACCGGATTACAGTTGCCTTAGGCTTACTTAGTCTAATTCTTGGAATGGTTTTTTTTGACTAATGGGATTTTCCTAATAGTTTCTGAACTCAACCTGACCTATTTTTACAAACAGACCTCAAGGTCCAAAATTCCCCTCCTTGTCCCTTTGCCTTCTACCTTGCCCACTCCTTCCTCCTGAATGTACCCGCCTAGTTCCCCCTTTGATATCTCCTCTTCCTCCCATTCAGGTCCTCCTGGATTTACACTTCCAGTCCAATCTTTCCCCCTTGCTCTCACCAGTGCCCTCTATACCCTGCTTCTTCTGTGCCTGCCCTTCCAAGCAACCCCTACAGAAATAGCCACACTCGCCTTTCTAAATCCTCTTTTGGGATGAACATTGCTGCTTTAGCTCCTTCATGCATAATGGGTCCACTACCAACCAGAGGCACCTAACCTCGGTGAGGAAAAGCCCTCCCTCTCCCTCAGTGCATCCCCACACTCTGTGTCATTCCCTTCATTTTCTACTCCACCCAACAGCTACTCAAGACTCCTCTTCACCCTCTTGTGCCCTCTCTTCTTAACCTCCTTGCCTCCTCTCTGAACTGAGGATGCTCCACTATACTATTAGAATGTGTCCCCTGCCATCTCCCTTAGTGATCTATTTCTTCAGAAGAAGAAATTCCTTTTCTTTGTTTGTCTGGTGCTGGGGATTAAACCCAGGGCCTTGCACCTGTCAGGCAAGCACACTGCATCCCCAGCCCAGAAACTCCTCTTTTACCTGTTTTAATCCTCCCCCTTGGCACCTCTGATAGTTCCACTCCCAGGGATTTCCTCCATCATTTCCATCCCTACCCTCCTATCCTTTCTATCCCTCTATTTCCTTCATTTTGATCCAGAAACCTGTTTCATTCCTCATTCTTAAAAAGTAAGTTTCTAGAATTTTGTTTCTTCCTAAAGTCCCTTCCCATGCTTCACTTTCCCTTCAGAAGAAAGTGGGTTAGCATATCTTCAAACTCCTTTTTATTCCTGAATTTTCCTATTCTAATTGTATTAACCTTTTAGTATATACCCTTGTTAAATAAAACCTGGTTTGGATACTTTCTGGAAGGAGGAAGTTTTTAAAATCTTGTCCCTTTCTTCACCACTTAGGGAAACTGATTTTCTCAAGTCACCAACTGTGCAAATCAACAGTATCTCAGTCATCATCATCTTGACCTCAGAATGGCTGTTGATGGCTTTTTTGATACTACCTCAGTGACTCACCCTGTGGTCTCCAATGAATCAGCTGCCTCAGGGACACTGTCCAGGGCTCTGGCTGATCCAACACCATTATCACTAATTACAGCTTCCCTGGTTGCTAACTGGTCCTGAAGCAGTGGGTATGAAACGTGCAGGCAGAAAACTAGGTCAGGGACTAGGAAAGGAGGAAGCAGAAGTGGTTTGGGAAAGAGGCCAAGAAGAGAGAGCAGAGAGGTGAAAGTGAATTTATCTTCTCTCTATAGGTTTTAGGATGAATTCAAACTCTGTGGGGCTGCCTGAAAGCTTTGTTTCACGCCACTCTCCCAAATGCACTCTGTCCCAGCCACATGCTCCAGCATCTTTGCACCGGCATCCACTCTGGCTCTGTGCTCACACTGCTTCCTTCCCTTCTCTCCTTTCCCCTCTCTCCCTCTATTTTTCTTTTTCTTTCTTAGAGTGATGAAAAGAGTAAGCCAACTGGAGTAGCATCTCAGGCTGGGGTCAGGGATAGCTTCCCAGGGGCTAGGGTAGAACTGGATGTTGAGAGAGGCTGCAGAGTCCAAAGGAAGGGGAAATGGCACTGTCCAGAGGAACACTTGCAAAGGCATGTCTTTTAAGGAACAAGGTTACTATAAAAAGGACAAACTATACAAGGCAGAGAGAAAGAAGAACCGTGCAGTCAGGTCTAACAGAGGCCTCTGTAATGGAGATGGCACTGTTGCCATGCAGGAGACCCAGACTCCACCTTGGAGGGCTTGGGTGGTGGGACAGAAACAAAATGTAATACATGACTAAGACAGTGATACACATCAGTCAGCATCCCAGCTGGGGCATTTGTGTGGAGCAAGAATTCATCTGGTGGGGTGGAATCACTAAGGAGGGAAAAGCAGGAGACAAGAAAGAAGAAGATGGAGCTGGTGAGTCATTGAGTCACTTAGAGTTCTGGGCATAAGATAAAATGCTAGGACTGTATCCTGAGGCCACTGCCTTCCAAAGTGTGGCAGGGATGTCCAGTCTCTTCAGAGGATACACAGAAGAACATATTTTTAATAGTTAAGCACAAAGGTCATTAGTAATAAATACAATAAGCACATTAATACTTCTAATTTCACAGATATTACTGCTCAAGAAGAGGTTAAGTAAAAATATTTTAAGAATCTATGATGATTTGATAAGTCCTTTAAAAACACATATTAAGTAAAGATGGTGTGGGGATTCAGGGACATTTGCAAAGGGGAGGATTTGTGTGAGTAGATGAGGTTGTTGTGGGCCACGCCTGCACGCGGGTAGCAGGGAAGGTGCATGACCAGATCTGGAGTTTTGGAGGCCTGCTGTGGTGTCAAGAACAGAAGGCCAGGAAGAGACAGGACTGACTAGAAACAAAGGCATGACTGTTGGGCTACAACAGTGATCCAGGTAAGAGATGCTCAGAGCCAGACTCCAGGCGTGGTGGTGAGCTTAGAAAGACACCTGCCACATACACTCCAGGCACCAAGGCAGCCTGGCTAGCAGTGGCATTCACTCTGCCTCTCAGGCTTTGTTTAGGCTTTCTGTTTAATCTCAAGCTTGTTCTTAATCACATTACTTCATAAACTTCAAAAAGTCTTCCTTGTCAAGCAGAGGAAGGGGATTGAGAGGGGAGAAAGAAGAGACAGGACAAAGGAGCAGTGGAATGAATCTGACCCCAACATTCCTATGTGCATATATGAATATATCACAGTGAATCTCATCTGCATGTAACCCACAAGGCACTAATATAAAAAAAAAAAACTGTAAATAAATAGCAGAAAAATCAGTAGAATAGAGAGAACGGGGGAGGGAGGAGGAGAGGAAAAAGGGGAGGGAGGAGGAGAGGAAAAGGGGAAGTACTGGGTCGTGAATTACAGCAAATTATATTCCATGCTTATATAATTATGTCAAAATGAACCCTATTATTATGTATGTCTAAAAGGAACTAATGAGGAAAAGGAATAAAGAGGGGAAAAAGTCTTCACCTTCAGCAAGGCTCCTTCAGGGCTTCACCTCAAAGAAGACATCATATTTATGCTGCAAATCCCTATTTAGTAGATAAAGTTGTCATCTCTGAAAAAGAAACTAAAAGAGCGTGAATGATACAAGCTCTTGGAAAGCAGTGCTCGACCTCAGAGGCAACAAAGCATTGCGGACTGAAGGAGAAGTAATAGCAGCAGCAACAAACTTCCCTTTTGTGTTTGGATGAGCTCATTTATTCTCATTTTGACTCCAGGTAATAGCCTCGTTACTATTATTCCTATTTAGCAGATGACAAGACAGATTCTTACACAGATTAACTGGCCAAGGTCACACTGCACAACAGGGGTAGAGGGGATAAACTTCAGGTCGGTTCTTGGTGTTAAGCAATGTGCTTTGTCATTTCCTTGATGTTCAGTCCCACTGCCCTGGTTGACTTCTTCATGAGCACCTGTCACTGATAAAGCTGTAGGGCTGGGGGGTAGACAACCTGATGGGGAACTAAGAGGTGCCACTTGGAACAAAACATCATTCTACTACCATTCATACCTTAGGTGTGTGGACTTTAGGTATATTTACAGTCTTATTTCATTAAACAAAATTCATTATTAGTTATGGTAGGATTCACTGTTGCTTCCCTTCACACTCTAATTATTATTATTGCTATTATTTTTAGAAGGAATCTCATTATGTTTTCCAGGCTGGTCTCCAGCTCCTGGGCTCAAGTGATCCTCCTAATTCAGCCTCACAGATAACTGGGACAACAAGCATGTGCCACCATGCCCGGCTCTTCCACTTTAAAAAAAAAGAAAAAAAAAAAAAATAGCTGTGCGTAAAAGAAAAGGCCTGAGTTCCCAAACTGGTTTCACCTGTCATGAGCTGGAAGCTTTGGGAGGGTTTGTTAACCTCTTAACTTCTAAAAGGAAAATAAGAAAGCCTCTCTTCTTCTAGTGGTGTCAAGAGCACAAGGGTGCAAGGAAGTTTGTTCTACTTTCACACATATCTTTAGAAAGTCCCTTCTATGTGGTGAACTGAAATGCTACCACACAAACCGAGAAATAACCAAATAACCCAGAGCTCACTGGGGCACTGGTTTTCCTTTCACAGGTTTCTTAACTTGTGGGAAAAGAAAGTAGGGCTACATACAACAAAATATAAGCTAGAAACTACTCACTTGACCCAAATATTATAAACAGAGGGGCTGAGGGTACAGCTTAGTGGCAGAGCAAGTGCTCAGAATGCATGAGACCCAGGACTCAACCCCCAACACCACACACGATAAGCAGGAACCATTAAATAACTTAATAGCTATTACATTAAAAACATACTTTCCAACTGTGTTATAATACAGAGAATGGGAAATACTGAAAAAAAGTATGTGGCCTAGAAAATACCGAAGTTCATGAGCCTGTAGCCCCATGGGTCACTTGCTTTGTTGACCATAAATTATTCAAATGTACTTTGGTCTAAAACCTCTGAGAGGCTCCATTTCTGAGTACAGCCTCAGAAACCCAGTAGGGCAAAGCATTCTTCACCACAGAAGTGAGAGCTTGAAAAGCACCACCTTTCAAAATCCAGTCTCAATGGCCTGGCTGAAGGACTCTGAAACGGTAATTTCAAGGTCCCTTCCAGTGTCAATATTCTACAACTCCAAATTAAACCAGTGCTTAGTAATGCCCTGGTATTGTGTCTCAGGTAAAGGGTCCCTGGTAAAGGGTCTCAGGGTATCTACCAAAAGAAAATTTTATTTACAGCCTATCAAACATTTTGAAATTTTATTTTAAATTTTATTTATAACATATCAAATTTTCATGTATATTTCCCAATGTAACTACAGTTGACAATACTGTATTATATATAGTAATGTCCTCTTATCCCCAGTGGGTATAAGACCCCAGGAAATGACTAAAACTGGATAATACCATACCCTATACATACTGCATTTCCCTCTACATAAGTGTAACTATGATAAAGCTTAATTTATAAGTTAAGATTAGTAAATGATTAACTACAATAATAAAAAATAATTATAACAATATATGGTAATAAATATTATGTGAGATTTTCTGTTTCTTTTCCTCCCTCCCTCCCTCCCTCTTTCTCACCATAGTACTCACCCTTCTTGGGATGATATGAGATGATAGATACCATGCCTACATCATAAGACGAAGTGATAACATAGACATGGTGACATTGTGGTGGACTACTTCCTAAAGGTTACTTGAATGCAAGCACTGAGATACTGCAACAGTCAGTCTAACAACCTAGGCAACTATTATGTGACTATAGAGGGGTAGAGTAATCAGCGTAGACACAGTGGACAAAGGTATGGTTCACATTCCTCTACAAGATGGAACAAAATAGCACCAGATTGCATCATATTACAACTGTGTGCAATTAAATTGCATGAATTGTTTGTTTCTGGAATTTCCCATTTAACATCTTAGAACCACAGTTGATCACATGTAACAAACCTTAGAAAGTAAAAATGCAGCTAAAGGGGAACTACTATACTTGAATTTGCCAAAAAGTGTCCTGTTCTTATCACTCGGGCAAAAAAGAAAAAAAAAAAAAAAGGTTACCATGTCAGGTGATAGATAAGCTATCGATTGTCATGTAAATACCACAACATACACAAATATGAAATCTTCATGTTGGAGCCCCTAAAGATGTATAGTTTTTGTCAATTTACCTCAATAATGCTGGAAAAACAAAATTTCTTTGTTCTGGTTTCCCAAAGACAGGAGCAAAGCTCTTTTGCAAATCACTACTCAAAACAACACAATCACTTAAAAATACGTAAAAACTAAAAGTTGATGTTAATATCAATGTTGGAAGCCTTAGTTTGGCATTACGCAAAATACTGAAAGAGCTAATAAACAAATTCAGGAAAGCAGCAGGTTACAAAATCAACATACAGATATCAATAGCTTTCCTATGTACCAACAATGAATCTGCTAAGAAAAAAATCAAGAAAACAATTCCATTCATTATAACCTCAAAAGAAGTTGGAATAAATCTAACCAACGATGTGAAAGGCCTCTCTCAACAATGAAAACTATACAACACTGAAGAAAAAAAAAATGATAAACGTAGAGTCAACACTCCAACATGTGGGTATAAGCAATAATTCTCTTCATAGAACACTTAAAGCTCAGAAAAACAGGCCAAGAGTTAATAAGTGGGATGGCATCAAATTAAAATACTTCTGCACAGCAAAGGAAACAATTAGGAACATGAAGATTAATATCCAGAATATGTAAAGAACTCAAAAAACTTTACATCAAAAACCAAATAACCCAAGTAATAAATGGGCAAATGAATTAGACATTTCTCAAAAGAATAAATACAAATTGCCAAAAAAAAGTGATAAAATGTTCAACATCATTAGCAACTAGAGAAATACAAATCAAAACTATATTGAGATTTCATCTCACACCAGTCAGAATGGCAGTCATTCAAGAATACAAACAATAATAATTGCTGGACAGTGGAAAAAAAGAAACACTTTTATACTATTGGTAGAATTGTAAATTAGTGCAACCACTGTAGAAATCAGTATAGAGGTTCCCCAAAAGACTAGGAATCAAATCCAGGAATGATAGGACCCAGTTATACAACTCTTTGGTATTTATCCTAAAGAATTATGGTCAGCATGCTATAGTGATATGTGCATATCCATATCTATAGCAGCACAATTCATAATAGCCAAACTACGGAACCTGCCTAGGTGTCCATCAACAGATGAATGGATAAAGAAAATGTGCTATAGATACACAATAGAGTTTTATTCAGCCATAGTGAAGAATAAAATTATGTTATTTGCAAGAAAATGGATAAAACTTGAGAACATTTTATGTTAAGTGAAATAAGCCAAACCGAAGGTCAAGAGCCATATGTTTTCTCTCATTTTGGAAGCTAGAGAGGAAAAAGAAAAGAAAGGTGGTGGTGGAGTATGGAGGAGGGGTGACTACATGAAAAGCAAAGGGAGAGCTGTAGAATAGAGGAAAGGAACCAGAGGGTTTGATGTGGGGAGTACTGGGGAGGGATATCAGTCAATGATATTGTTATATTGTGTGCAGATACTGGTATGGAACAACAAATTCCACCTTTATGTACAACTATAATGCACCAATAAAAAAATGTGGAGAAAAGAAAAAACGATTACAGGCAAGTCTGGGAATGCAGCTCAGTGGTAGAGTGTATAGAAACCAGGTTCAGTCACCAGCACAAAAAAAAAAAAAAAAAAAAGAAAAAAAAAAAAAAGAAAAAAAGAAAGATTACAGATCATAGTATGACAAAGATGTGTGTGATGTGTGGTACTTAAAAATCCACAGGATTTGTATTCATATTCTGAAATTCACCTGGTTTGGCTGAATATAATCTAAGTTGTTCCAGAAAGTATATTAAAGAATGTTTAATCCTGAGGTCTTCTTAGAACTGACAGTGATTAAAGATTCCAGTTTAGCTCTGATCCCATTAAAAGCAAGGTGACATGATCAGAAAACTCCACATTAACTATGGTTAAAGATTCCATGCTAACAAACTAGGTCAGCTAGTAATTCCTTTAATTCATACTTTGTTCTCTAAGAATAGTGCTGTTAAAGGCATATTGCTCAGTTTTCAGTGGGGTTCTTAGGACTTGGACATCTTCCTATTTTAAATTGAACTTAATAGGAAAATCAAGTTTCTTTTTTATGGTTTTTGCTTCTCATTCTAAAAGTAATACATGCTTACTAAACTCATGCACCTGGAATATTTAATAGGAAAGAAAGACACTCTTAAGTAAAATCAGTTTACATAATAGTGTACATGTGTTGTCATATAACATTACTACATTAATCAATGCATAGAAAAAAGACTGAAAAGCTACACAATTAAATGAATTGGATTTCCCATGTGGAAAAAATGATGAAATTTTTCTTTTGTATTTCCAAAATATTATAAATATCTATATCTTTTAATTATAAGGAATAACTTGTAACTTTTAATTAGCCTATAGACCCATTTATCCATTCATCCATCCAGCTAACATTGAGAAATATTTACTACGTACTAGACCCTATGCTGTTTCCAAGACACAATGTCAAAGACTTGGTCCTTGTCCTCAGGAAGCTTAGAGTCTAATAGGAAAAAGTCACAGATAATCCACATTTGTAGAAGAGTTTAGAAAGTGCTGGGATAGAGGTGGGAAGACAGTAAAGGGCACCTAAACCGTACAGAGTAAGTTTCATAGAGGACACATTTAAACTAATATGTGCATTTAGGTGAGGTGGGTATGGGGCAGGAAGGGAGGCAACTCAAAAATGCCACCTAAGATTCAAATCTGCATTTCTTAAAGTAGAAACATGGCCATTTGTCCACAGAAGGATCTGAATAGAAGCAAGAGATTCAAGAGATGTTAAGTGAATAGAATAAGCTGGATATGGTCACTAACCCTTGTGGGGAGGTGACTGAGAAGCAGGATTTTGTCCCCATTCTGGCTTCAGGGACTGAATGGCTGGTGGTACCATATACTATCATGGATAAAACAAGAGGCACAAGTAGAGGCAATTATGAGCACAAAGCTCTGCTCTAGAGAGAATGAAGAACTAACAATGGAACCTACTTCACTAGAAATACCTATTCATTGTCCATGGGACAAACTTCCTTGACTATCTTCAGGGAAATGCTGAACTAAAGAATAGGCACTTTTTCCTAAAAATAGGGCCCTGACTGTTTTATTCCATTCTTTGAGCTAGGTAACCACAGAAAATTCTGGAGAGACAACATACCCTACAGGAAGTACTACTACTGGTCAGGAATTGAAATTTGAAATATATACATACAACATAGTACATACAACATACATACAACATAGCACCATTTAAAAGGACATATTGTGCACTCCTGTGTTCATTACTCATTTTTATCTTGAAAGTATAAAAATCCCAACCATTGCAAAGTGCTTAGGAATTTCAGTTATGCTTGACATTATGTAAGAAAATACAATGCTTTCTAAAACAGAATCAACTCAAACATGGTGAGTTGATTAAATATGTATATAGACATAAAGCTGTCATATAAATTCAAGGGTTTATTGATATTAGGTGTTAACTATGTATATAGACATAACTGTCATATAAATTCAAGGGTTTATTGATATTAGATGCTAACTAGAGAAACAGCATTTTAGAAAAATTTTAAATCAATAAATGTATTATAAATTTGCATATCAAGGTAAAGTACATTTTCTAATATTAAACAAGTCACACAAGATAAAAACTCAGTTCATTATAAGTCTTATATCAAACAAAAGTTATTTAAAGTACTGAATCAACTTTATCTTTAAGATAAAATATTTTAAAGCTAAGTGTTTCCTTCTTTTATCTACCAAACTGATATTGATAAAGGATCACAGTACTTAGGTTTTTCAACACATGGGGAAAAGGACACTCTTTATGCTGGTGGGGGTATGAATTGCTAGTACTTTCTTGTGTAACATGCATTTAAAGCATTAAACATATCTTTTGACTTGGTAAATTACCTGAAGTATATTACCAAGATGTTTAATGTAGCATTGTTTATAATGGCAAAAACTTCAAATCACCCTAACATCCAAAGCTGAGACAAGATTAAATCAATCACAAATTATAATGATGGTGTTAATTACAGTTTATATATGCATAGTATATGATGCATAAAATGCACACAACATATTATGTAGAAAAATAGCTGAATGTGAAATAGGTTCTCCACCCACCTACTTTCAGCTTATCTGTATATTCAAGTGTTGCTGAATTCATTTAGCCCAATTATTAAGTGGGGGAAAAAAAAGAGCTCATGGTTGTCCCTGTTCCTTCTCTTTCTCTCTTATTAGCTTACTTATTATACAAATCACACTAACTAATTCAATTTGGATGAAACATTATGCATCACTTCGCAAGTCCACCTAAATCCTGGTGTTTAATACTGCTTCCATCTTAACTTATTTTAAATGCTGATTTAGAAAAAAAATCAAATTATTTTAAAGCATTTCAGAGATTCAGAGGTCCTAAATAATTAGAAAAAAAGGGGAATAGTTTTAATTTGAACAGGAATCATTGGTTCTTTTCTACAAAGGAAATAACCTCTTAGCATTGAAAAAGAAAATGGAAAAGGAGACAATCATATTATTTTTTAAATGTAAAACAGAATCCAAACCTAAGAAATATAATCATATTAAGTCTCCAGAAAGTGTTAGAAACTATTTTCTTACTATTCACATTTTTACTGGTGAATTATAATTGTACAGGGTGGGACAGTTGTTACATATTTGTGCATGAACACAATATAAAAATATAATTTGGCCAATATCATTCTCCAGTACTCCCCGTTTCCTCCCCCTCCTCCCAACCCCTGATCCCTTTCCTCTACTCTACTGATCTCCCTTTACTTTTTGTAAGATTTCTCCCCATACGCCTTTCTTTTCCTTTTTCCTCTTTAGCTTCTACATATGAAAGAAAACTTACAATGTATGACTTCTTTGCTTAACATAATGGTTTCAAGTGCCATCCATTTTCTTGCAAATGACATAAATCATTCCTCATTATGGCTGGATAAAACTCCATGGTGCGTATATATGTATATATATATATTTTTTTTTTTCCTGTTGACAGACACCTAGGCTGGTTCCATAATTTGGCTATTGTGAACTATGCTACTGTAAACATGGGTGTGTACATACCACTGTACTATGATGACTTTAGTTCTTTAAGATAAATACTGAAGAGTGGTATAACTGGGTCCTATCATGCTTCTATTCCTCATCTTTTGAAAATCCCCCATACTGAATTCTATAGTGGTTGTACTAATTTACAATCCCACCAACAGTATAAAAGTTCCTTTTTTTTCCACATCCTCTCCAGCATTTATTATTGTTTGTATTCTTTTTTTTTTTTTTTTTTTTGAACCAGGGATTGAACTCAGGGACACTCGGCCACTGAGCCACATCCCCAGCCCTATTTTGTATTTTGTTTAGAGACAGGGTCTCACTGAGTTGCTTAGGGCCTCGCTAAGTTGCTGAGGCTGGCTTTGAACCAGCGATCCTCCTGACTCAACCTCCCAAGTCGCTTGGATTACAGGTGTGTGCCACCACGCCCGGCTATTGTTTGTATTCTTGATGACTGCCATTCTGACTGGTGTGAAATGAAATTTCAGTGTAGTTTTAATTTGTATTTCCCTAATCGCAGATGATGTTGAACATTTTTTCACATATTTGGTGGCCATTTGTATTTCTTCTTTGGAGAAGTGTTTGTTTAGTTCGTTTGCCCATTTATTCATTGGGGTTATTTGATTTTGTTTTTGTTTTGGTGTAAAGTTTTTTTTACATCAGAGAATATGCTTTTTTTTGGGGGGGGTTCTGGGGTTTTAACCCAGGGGTGCTTAACCACTGATCTACATCCCCAGGCCTTTTAAAAAAATATTTTATTTAGAGACAGGGCCTCACTAAGTTTTTGAGGCTGACTCCTGCCTCAATCTCCCCAGATGCTGGGATTACAGGCATGGACCACCAACCCCAGTTTGAGTTGTTTATATATTCTAGATACTAATCTTCTCTCAGAAGAGTAGATAGCAAAAGTTTTCTCCAATTCTGTAGGTTCTTTCTTCACATTCCTAATGGTTTCCTTTGCTATGCAGAAGCATTTTAATTTGATGCCATCCCACTTATTAACTCTTGACATTATTTCCTGAGCTTTAGGGGTCCTATGGAGAGAGTTGTTGCCTGCACCTATGTGTTGGAGTGTTGAACCTACATTTTCCTCTAGGTGGTGCATAGTTTCTGGTCTAATTCCTACATTTTTGATCCATTTTGAGTTGATTTGGGGGCAGGGTGAGAGATAAGGGTCTAGTTTCATTCTTCTACATATGGCTAACCAGTCTCCCCAAGATCATTTGCTAAAAAGGCCGTCTTTTCTACAACATATGTTTTGGGCATCTTCTTAGATGATTACAGATGTGTGGGGTTGTCTCTTTGTCTTCTCTTCTGTACCAACTATCTATATGTCTGTTTTTATGCCAGCAACCATTTGGTTTTGTTGCTATAGCTCTGTAGAATAATTTGAAGTTAGGTATTGTGATGTCTCCTGCATGTTTTTTTTGGCTTAAAATTGGTTTGCTATTCCAGGTCTTTTATTCTTCCAAGTGAATTTTAGAACTACTTTTTCTAGTTCTGTGAAGAATGTCATTGGTATTTTGGTGGGGGTTACATTGAATCTCCCTATTGCTTTCAGGGGTATGGTTATTTTAATAATATTAATTCTGCCTATCCTTGAGCATGGGAGGTCTTTCTATTTTGTTGTGTTTTCTTCACTTTCTTTCTTCAGTGTTCTATAATTTTCATTGTAGATACCTTTCACATCCTTGGCTAGATTTATCCTAGGTTTTTTCTTTGTTTTTGTTTTTTTTTAAGTCTACTGTGAATGGTATTGTTTTCCTGATTTCGTTCTCAGCAGATTTATTGTTGGCATATAGGAAAGCTATTGATTGTATGTTAATTTTGTAACCTGCTACTTTAGTAAATTTGTTTATTAGCTTTAGCAGTCTTCTGGTGGAGCCCTTTGATTTTCTGAGTATAGGATTGTATCATGTACAAACAGTGGTAATTTGATTTGTCTCCGATCTTAATTATTTCCTTCCTTCTATTGGTTTTGGAGTTGGTTCTTGTTTTCTAAGGGCTTTGAGATATATCATTAGGTTATTTAGTATCTTTCTGATTTTCTTCTTAGGCACTCCTAGCTATAAACTTTCCTCCTAAAACAGCCTTTGCTGTGTTCCACAGGTTCTAGTTGGTTGTTATTACTATTCTTATTTGAATCTAACAATTTTCTACATTCTGCCCTGATTTCATTCATCATGTAAAAGAGTACTGTTCAAATCCATGTGTTCATATAATTTATGTAGGGGTTTTTTGGTGTTGATTTCTAATTTCATTCAATTATGATCAGCTAAGATGCAAGGAATTATTTTTTCTTTTTCTTTTTCTTTTTGTATTTGCTAAGAGTTACTTTGTGACCTAAAATGTGACTTGGTGACCTCTACTTTTTGGAGAAGTTTCCAAGAGGAGTTAAGAAGAAAGTATGTTTGGTTGTTGTTGAAAGAAACATTTTATAGATGTCTGTTAACTCTGAGACCACTTATATTCAATTTTATTATATAGAGATGTTTGCTACTTCCTGTCATTTTAATTTTTTTCAAATATTTAATTCTGTCCCATTTCTCATTTGCTTAGCTACTCTTCAAATGAGATTTGTCCATTTGTGAGCTTTGGGGTTTGTTTTTTATTTCTTCTGTGTCAAGTATTTCTTTAAGTATTTTCTGTAGGACTGACTTAATAGTCATGACATCTAGTTTCTGCCTATCTTGGAAGATTTTAATTTACTTCCATTCTGAAGGATAACTTTGCTGGATGTAACAATCTTGGTTGACAATTATTTTCTTTTTTATTGGTTTGTTTTTAGATACACATGACAGTAGAGTGTGTTTTGGCATATTACACATACATGGAGTATAACTGATATTAATTAGGATTCTATTCTTGTGGTTATACATGTTGTGGAGTTATTACACTGGTCACGTATTCAAAAACAAGGACAGGAAAGTTATGTTCAATTAATTCTACGGTCCTTCCTACTTCCCTCCTTGTCTCTCCTCTTCATTCCCCTTTGTCTAATCCAGTGGACTTCTATTCTTCCCCTCCCCAACCTCCCTTGTTTTGGGTTAGCATCCATATATCAGAGAGAATGCTCAGCCTTTGGTTTCTTAGGCCTGGCTTATTTCACTTATCATGATATTCTCCAGTTCCATCCATTTACTGGCAAATGCCATAATTTCATCCTTATTTATGGCTGAGTAATATTCCATTATGTACATATACCAATTTCTTTTTCCATTCATCTGTTGAAGGGCACCTAGGTAAGTTCCATAGCTTGGCTATTGTGAACTGAGCTGCTATAAACATTGATGTGGCTCTATCACTGTAGTATGCTGATTTTAAATTCTTTGGGTAGAGACTGAGGAGTGGGATAACTGGATCAAATAGTGGTTCCATTCTAGGTTTTCTAAGTAATCTCCATACTGCTTTCCAGAGTGGTTGCAGCAATTTGCAATTCCACCAGCAATGTATGAGCGTACCTTTTCCCCCATAGACTCACCAACATTTATTGTTACTTGTATTCTTGATAATTGCCATTCTGACTGGAATGAAATGAAATCTCAGTGTAGCTCAGTGTAGTTTTAATTTGTAATTCTCTAATTGCTAGAGATGTTGAACATTTTTTCATTTATTTGTTGATTGAATATATTTCTTCTTCTGTGAAGGGTCTGTTCATATCCTTAGCCCATTTATCAATTGGGTTTTTGGTTTTTGGGGGTTTTGTTTGTTTGTTTGTTTGTTTGTTCGTTTTTTGGTGTTAAGTTTTTTGAGTTCTTTGTATATCCTGGAGATTAATGCTCTGAGGTGAAAGTGGTAAAGATTTTCTCCCATGCTGTAGGCTCTCTCTTCGTGTTCTTGATTATATCTTTTGCTGTGAAGAGGCTTTTTAACTTAAAACCATCCTATTTATTGGTTCTTGATTTTACTTTCTTGCACTTTTGAATCTTATTAAGGAAGTCAGTTCCTGAGCTGACATGGTGGAGAGTTGGGCCTACTTTTTCTTCTAGTAAGCTCATGGTCTCTGGTCTAATGCTGAGGTCCTTGATCCACTTTGAATTTTGTGCAGGGTGAGAGACAGGGGTTCAAATTCATCCTATTTCATATGGATTTCCAGTTTTTCCAGCACCATTTGTTGAAGAGGCTATCTTTTCTCCAATGTATGATTTTGGCACCTTTGTCTACTATGAGATAACTGTATTGATGTGGATATGTCTCTGTGTCTTCTATTCTGTTCCATTGGTCTTCATATCTGTTTTTGTGCCAATACCATGCCATTTTTGTTATTATAGTTCTTTAATATAATTTAAGGTCTAGTATTGTGATGCCTCCTGCATCACTTTTCTCACTATTACTTTGGCTATTCTGGACTTCTTATTTTTCCAAATGAATTTCATACCTGCTTTTTCTACTTCTATGAAGAACATCATTGAAATTGTAATAGGAATTGCATTAAATCTTGACAGTTATTTTCTTTTAGGCCTTGGAATGATGTGTTCCAAGCCCTCCTAGATTTTAAAGTTTGTGCTGCAAAATCTTAAGTAAATCTGATAGATTTGCTTCTAAATGTTTCCTGACATTTTGTCTTGAGGCTTTTAAAATTCTATCTTTGCTGCATATATTACACATTTTAATTATAATGTACCACAAAGAGGTTCTTTTTTGATCTTTTCTATTTGAGGTTCTGAATATCTGCTGTATATGGATATCCATCTCATTTTCAATGTTTGGAAAATTTTCTGTTATAACTTCCCTGAAGAGGTTATCCATACCATTAGTCTATATTTTACAACCCTCTTCAATTTTAATGATTCTTAAATTTGGTCTCTTAATGTTGTTCCAGAGTTCTTGTATATTCTGGTCATGGTCACTTATATATTTTTTTCTTTAATCTCTCTGAATGTTCAAAGGCAAGCCACTTCGTCTTGTAGTTCAAAGTTCTGAGATTCTGTCTTCAGCATGGTCTATTCTACTAGAGAGAATTTAAATTAAACATTCCATTTGATTTACTGTGCCTTTTATTTCCAAAATTTGTTTGTTTCTTTTTAAATATCTCTATCACCTTCTTGAATTTCTCACTTATATTCTGTATTGACTTCCTTAATTCATTTCAGTTGTTTCTCTGTCTTCTCTTAGAATTCTTTGATAATTTTTAAAATCATCCTTTTGAATTCTTTATCTGATATTTCATCCACTTCATTATTTTTGGAGTCAGTTACTGGTAAATTATGAACTTTAGGAGGTGTTGTGTTACCTTGTTTTTTCATATTATATTCCTGTGTCAGATTTTATGCATCCATTGGGATGGATTTCTCTTCCATTCTTATGTGTGAACCTTTTTAGAGCACAGCCTTCACTTGCCAAAGTGCTGTAGAGTGATCTAGACTGAGACTCCTCATAGGTATGGCATCTATTGCCTTTGTGTTAATTCCTATTTGGCAGTAGAAATCTTGTTCATTAATGGGGCTTGAGGGTCCTCCATCACCCCCAGCTGTTCCTACTTGGGGCCTGGTTGCTAGTTTGTGATTTTTGTCTCTTTTATTCTTTGTATTAAAGTATAGTTGATATATTTTTAAAATATTTTTTAGATGTTGATAGACCTTTATTTTTATTCATTTATTTATATGTGGTGCTGAGAATCAAACCCAGTGCCTCACACATACTAGGCAAGCACTCTACCACTGAGCCACAACCCTGGCCCCATAGCTGATATTCAAGAGTGTTTAATTTGTACGTAGAGCAAAGTACATCATCCTTTGGCTGGGTTTAGTTCAGCAGCAGAGTCTCTACCCAACTAACTTCTAATGTCCAGATTGATTCCCAGAACCTCACAGAAAAGGGGGAAACACAACAGCAACAACTAAAGCTATATACTACTACATTAAAATAAATACCTGGTGCTTACTAAGACACCTACAATATTAATTACCACTAAAGCAGGAATTTGGGTGAAGGTCCAACAATTGCCAAGAACAAAAACAATAAATAATCATGAACGAGGTCTGACATTAGGGAAAACAGGAGATGTCAACTATGCCATCCACAGAACTGATAACTACACCAATATGAATGGTGGGGGCAGGAGTTCTCTAAGTCAAATAGTTCTCAAAGAGGGTAAATACAGTTCCTTAACAGAACAGGAAATGTGATGGAAAAGTAAAAGAAAGTTTAGAATTTTCAAAATGTGAACAGAGAGATTGCAGAAGAGATATAGCAAGTGATGGCTACAAAGAAGGAGAAAAAATAGGAAAAAAAGACAAAGGAAGAAAGAAAGAACAAGAGAATTTGGCTGTTACTGGGAGAAGAAAAGAGAGAAAGAGAAATGAGAAATAAGGAAACAAAAACAAAACCTAAAAATAAACAAAAACCTCTAACTTTCAAAAGAAAAAGGAAAAATAACCATCATAAAAATGAGAAAAAAATATATATACACATACACAGAGAGAGAGAGAGCCACAAACCAATTATGTGTGTGTGTGTATGTGTGTGTGTGTGTATTATACACACTGATGCACTCCCATGATGGGGCTGCTGCAGAACTCTATGATGGTAGTTCTGGTGGCGGATAGAATCAGGCCTTAGGGACTTTGTTGGGTGGTGTCTGCTCTAGAGGGATTAATCAACACATCCCTAGGCCCAGGCAGATGCTGATCTCTGCTAGGAGTCTAGGTCTCAGGACCTTTGCAAGAGTTCTACTTGCACAGCAGAAGAACTAACCCTCCAATAATGAGTATTCTACTCATGCTCTCACATACTCTGCTGCCCAAGAGCACTGCCTTCCCAGGCTTAGTCCCTGATTATATTCACACTCACCTATTAGTTTCCTGACCCTCTTCAGCTCAACCAGAGGGCTGCCAGACTCAGTGGGAAAGTGAGTTGCACTCCCCTCTGTATTTCTGCCCTGAAGTCTCCTGGGCACAATCTTCTCTATTCCTGTTTCACTCACGTTCTGCTAGGTACACCCTAGGCCACAGGGCAGGCACTCTCTGGGAAAGCATGGCAGTGTCTGCTACAGTCTCCTGAGCTCCTGTAGCAGGTCCTGCCTCAGTTCTCAGTTTGCCAGTAGAAGAAACAGTATTTTTCAAATAATAGTTCACCATGCAGTCTCTGAATCTGCTAAGTTTAGGATGCTTTCCTGATCTACAGGTTTTTCTGTGCCAAATTTTTCTGTTGTGTTTCTGTTTGTATTATCATTCCCCTTTGTGGTGAATCCATAGTGCTATGCTGCTGACTCGGCTTCTGGTTCTTCATTCAATGCACCTAAACTTCTGAGTCTCTAAGAGACTCTGATTGTCTGATACTGAATTTCAGAGAATTCCCTCTTTCACTCATTTGGCTGAGAAGCAGGACACCTGCAGCTTGAATCCTAAGCCATGGAGCAACTAGAAATGCAGCCTTCCTCTAAACTGCCATCTGTAACCTCTAGGAACTATTTTCAATAGCTTTTCATAAGGTCCTCAGGTAAAGGTTCAGTCTTACTTATCTAGAACTAGCCCAGCGCCTGTCAAGAAGTATGCACTCAACAATTGTTCAGCTATGATCTGCTTGCTTAGTACCCAAAATGACCAATTTTTTAAAGTAAGAAATTAAGTTTTGAAGGGATAAAGCATCTCATTCACTTCCTAGGGATTCTCATTCATGTCTTCCTGATTCTGGGGCCCAGTATTACATAAGAGGGCAGCCTACAACTCTGTAACTCTTTCAGGCCAAAGGACAATATTATCTTCTTATACCTTACAGAGTTTCTAGCAAAGGCTTAGACAAAGTGAAAGTTCAAAAATAAATTCTTGTTAATACCAATGACCTTACTGGCTGCAGTACTCTATTAATTTACAATTACCTCCAAATAACACCATTGCTCCCAAAGGAATGTTTCATTTTTGTCGTTAAAAAAACTACACATTAATAAGGAAGCCAAAAGTTTTTAATAAAATTCTTTGCAAAAAGTGTTTGAAAATATTAGGGATTAGTAAAGGAAACAGTATTTGCAGATGAGCAAATACTAAAAGTATGATCAAGTGTAATAAAGTTTTAAGTAAAAAAAATCAAATTCCTACATTATGGAGCTCTTGTAGATTGCAACTACTTTCAGAAAGGCACTTAGGCCCGGGTCTAATAATGGATCAGGGCTTAGTGTGAAGCAATTTTGTCCTCCAGGGGGCATTTGGCAAATTCTAGAGATACTTTTGCTTATCACAACTGCTGGAAGCTACTGGCAACTAGTGGGTAGAGGCCATGGGTGTTGCTAATCATCCTGTAACTCACAGGTCGACCCTCACCACCACAACAACTAAGAATTATGCAGCCAAAAATATCAATAGCACTGAGGTTGAGAAATCCTACACAAGCATATAGGCTAAGCATCTCTAATCCCAAAACTGGAAATCTGAAGCTTTTTGGGTGTCCTGTTGGCACTTGAAAGTTTCAGATCTCCAATGTTCAGATTTCAGATTTGGGGATTAGGTATTCTCATCTGATAAAGTCTGTGCAATATTCCAAAATCTAAAAAAAATCCCTGAAATCTGAAACACTTTTAATTTCAAACATTTTGTTAAAGGGCTTCTTAACCTGAACTAGATTATTAAAATAGGAAGGAATTATCTACCAGCCTCAGGGTTAAATTAGCACTGAGAAAAATAGAAAAATCCAGGATCACCCAGGTATATTCATGAAATTCTGGAAATTTTATAAACATTCCAAGCATGCCACTATCATCCTCAGCTGATTCAAGAGAAGTACCTGATTCTGCACAAAAGGAAGGAGAGATTTGGTAGAGTTAATTTCTTAGTAATAATAACAAAAAACAAAACAAAACGAACATTTTTAAGAAAGTATTAGGAACAATAGAAAGGAATAGTGAAACGAAGATTTTTTTAAGTTCTATCAACATCAAAATATTATTTTCCTGTGACAAGGAGCTTTGGTGTATTGAATGAGCCACGAAGACCTGCTTCAAGAGAACAAACTGCCACATCTGTAAGGTCTGTGAGAAGACACTGTAACCTAGGAAGTGAGCCGCTGTTAGGGTGAAATACACTCTGCTGCTAAAACTCCAACAGATGCACCCACCATTAAACAGCAAGGCAAGAAGAAATATTCAGTTTGATGTAGAAAAGGAATCCAGAAATAACCATCTGTCTGAGAAAAATATTGCATGCCACTTTCTAGCTCCTCCTTTAGGACTTCTGTTGAGATTTAAGTGCTGAAGAATTTCAGAAATTGGAATTAAAAAATAAAGTTATTTCCTACTGTGCATTTGGAGCAGTGAGTGGGAATTCACTATAGGACTGCTTCATCTGTACCCTCTTAAACTAAAATGTGGGTTCCTTTAAGGCAGAAAGACATGGAAATACAAAAGGAAACAATTATAACAAAATTTCCTAACATCTATACCACAAAAATCCCCCCAAAGCCTATTATCATTAACAAACAAAATGAAGGCAGCATAATGACTCAAGAAAAGTTTGGGTTCATTAATAATTAACTCCAGAAAGAAAACTATTCACTACTCAAAGAAGAGTGAGTCACGGACATTTTTAAGAAAGTATTACTGTATAAATTACATTAAAAATTTACTGTTGAATAGAACTCAACAAGCAACCTACTTTAAAACACTCACAAAAACCACTTGTATAAGAGGTCAAAGAGAAGCACTTTTCGCTACTCAGGATATTTCTGGGTTAAAGAGCACAAAAATCGTGTGTGTAGGATTGCTCTCATTGTTCCACAAGAGTTCTTGGTACACACAGCCCTGTTAAAGACAATACAATTGAAAACAATTTCTAATACTATGAACAATACATTTTCCCAGAAAAAAAGTGATGTATACAATAGGTGATTTTTCTGATAGAGAATGAAAGTCCCCACAAACCACAATGTGGCTGAAAGTTTCAATGCTGTTTTTCTCACCTGTAAAATCAAACATTGGCCTACATCTCTAAGATGTTGCTCAGTTTTGAGATTCTAATTTTAGGATTCTAATTTTAAGAGGGCTTCAGAAATTCACATTGCTTGTGTGGAAAAGTTTTAAGTTCTAACAAACATACGTACCTCCCTTTTCCCAGTATTACTAGTTTAAAAGCTCAAGGAGATACTGTGGAGGTTGTAGGCACAGGTAAAAGAGCATATTACATAAATCAAAACAAATTATATTTAATGTCCATGTTGATGTGAATTTATGTCTAAGAAAAAAGCTGTTAGAAAATTCATTAATAAAAATCCTATTTTTTTTGCATTAAACTATAATTTGTGAAAATGAGACAACTTCCCTGATAAGAATTATCATCCTGGGTGATAATCATCCAGAAGGTGTGTCTTCACTTGGAATTAATCTTGCTTTATGGGAATTCATGCTAAGAGAACTTGCTGAGTGAGTTGTTCTTGGCAGATGTGTTAGCTGAAAGATCTGCCCAGACCAGGATTTCTGATGACTAGTCAGGAAAAGCAAAGATATGAGGAGTTCACAGTCAAAAGTGACTGCAAATCCTTTGTAAAGACATTTTTGCTTTAACACATATACAGAAGGAAAACACTTAAGTTCTTTTTTTAAAAAGTTTTTTTTTTTAATCATAAACATCCTCAGTGATATACTGCTGAAGAATTTCTAGGACACTACCTCTGCTATCCCACACTGTCACATAATCCAGAAAGTATCTTTGGAGATTTAAAATTATAAATCTCTCTGCACTCCATGTTCACTGGAGCACTATTCACAGCAGCCAAGATGTGGAATCAACTTAAATATCCATCAATGAATGAATGATAAAGAAATTGTCACACACACACACACACACACACACACAAACACACACACACACACACACACACACACACACACACCATGACACATTACTCAGCTATAAAGAGAATAAAATCTTGTCATTTTCAGCAGTGTAAATGAGTCTGAAGGGCAATGTGTTAAACGATAAGTTAGGCACAAAAAGATAAATATCAAATGTTCTCACATATGTGGAAGCTCAAAAGGTAGATCTTCTAGAAGTAAAGAGTAGAATTGTGGTTGTGAGAGGCTAGGCAGGGTGTCGGGGGGATAGAGAAAGATTGGCAAATGGGTACAAAATTATAGTTAGATAGGAGCAATAAGTTCTAGTGTCCTATAGCACAGTACAGTGATGAGAGTTAACAAGCTGCTAGAAGAGAGGAATCTGAATGCTACAACCCAAAGAAATGATAAATGTTTAGGTGATGAATATGCTAATTATCCTGATTTGATCATCACATATTGTATACATGCATAGAAATATCACTCTCTACCCCTTAAACAATACCCACAATAAACAATTATTGTGTATCAATTTAAAAATAAATATTAAGGGGCTGAGGTTGTAGCTCAGTAGTGCACTTGCCTAGCATGTGTGAGGCACTGGGTTAGATTCTTGGTACCACATGTAAATAAATAAAATAAAGGTCCATTGACAACTAAAAAATATTTTAAAACAAATGTTAAAAATAAATAAAAATACCAATTCCTCTGAAGGTACAGCCCCTTGATCTACGTATGTGCCTCATGTTTCATTTGCTAAGTTTCAAGTGCTAAGTCACAGATGCACCCTCCAGAAGGCCAAAGAATATTTACTTCCCTAACATTAAAGCACTTTGAAAATTATAATAAATCCTGCCTCTTTATTGCACTTAGACAGGTTTGGATCTGCTCCAAGGTGTTCTTTTATTCTCAACCTGAGAGCACTTCTAACCCCCAGCAGTGGAGACTATCTACATCTTCCTCCATTTAAAAATCAACTGCGTGGGAAGTTATGTGCACAGTACCTACGATGACCTCATGTCAGCTATGTCAAACCACCCTTAACCAGAAAGCCATTCAATATCCTTCTAGAAACTTCACAATCCTTAAAACAAGGTTCTTATTCAAAAATAAAAAGTAAGATAAGGAAGAACCAAATGCAATTAGAATCTAACTGACTAGCAACTTTTCTGGTCTCGCTCATACTCACCTCTCCCGAGGAACAGCAAACCAGTACTCTGGCTGCTTTCTTCGTTTGCCGTACTGCTGGACCATGGCGGCAGTGTGAGTGGCAAAGGATTTTCTCATTGGCTTTCCCACTTTGATGCACAGAAACATGGGTGGGGTCTTGCTCTTTTCTTCTTTTGAAGGAAGAATATCTGAACCACACATGAAAAAACCTCCCTCAGTACTGACCAAGTTGGTGACAGTAAACTTCAACGCACAAAGAATAGCATCCAATCTCCTCTTAGAGATGGAAAGTCAAAGAGTATGGCACAAACACTATTTGGCTACATCATACTAGAAGTAATAAAATTTCCAGACTTCTTTAAGTACAAAAGAAAAAACTTTAAACACTTCAGATTGGTATACATCACAAGGTGCTTCATACTGGAAATAAACACAAAAGCCAATACAACAGCAAATAATGTGGAATTGTGGCAATCCATAAGTGTGTATTAATAAATGATTTCAGGACCCAATTGTGCCACAGTGCAATTCAATGTAGAACTGAAATCTCTTCAAAAACATTTTAAACTCCCCTAGATTCACAAATCAAAGCAAAGTTTCAAAGCAAACTGCTTTTGAAATAGAAATCTGTTATAGTTCAAATTCCAAAACACAGCTTATTTTGTGATTTTCCCTAAGTTTTGATGCTAATAGTAAGTAAGCACTCAATTGAGAAAACACTGCTCTCAAATAATTGTATACATTTGCTATTACAGGGGCAAGTTTTAGAAAGGCAAATTATGTGACAGAACATAAAAACATTAAGGAAAAACAGCTTACCTTCAATGGGTACCTGAATTCTCTTTAAGAGCCACAACTGAATTTCAGATTTATTATCCATTTGTGCACCTTGGCAGCTGTTGTCTAGAGTAGATTCCAAAGACTCTTTTACCATATTTTCTTCTGTATTAGTGTCTAGTTTCAGTGGAAGGGGCTCTCTCTCCTTTACCCATGTTTTATCTGGTTCTTTATTGCCCTCAGTTAGGGGGTCTCCTACCTGGGGAAGAGAACTACTGAGGGTGATGTCTATTCCCACTGGTTCAATACTTTTGCTGTCACTTAATTCCTTCTGCGCATTTTCAGATAACTGTGACCCTTCTTTATTCTTATTTAGGTAGTATTCAATGAGTTTAACTTTATCTAGATCTTCGTGGATGTTCAGTGTATGTTCTACCTGGCTTTCTGGGGAACCAGACTGCTTGTCCACTTCCGGTATTACATCTTGTTTCTCACAGGCTTCTAAATCTAGGGCTCCCTTCAGCTCAGCATCACTCTCCACTTTTGAAAAGTTCAGGGCTGAGTGCACCTGCATTTCCATGGCAGTAGTGATTATCTGTGACTTAGCCTTCTTTTGCTTTTCTGGGTCCACTGAAAGACATTCCTTTGAGGTGTCTCTTTTGTCCATTCCACTCTCAGTTTGAGAAGAAAGTTCTTCCAAGTCAACAAAGTCATCATCTTCCCCTAAAAGGGAGTTTTCTTTGGCTGTAGATTCAAATTCAGTGTGTATGTCAGAAGGTTCCTTGCTGAGTTTAGTAACTGTGGGAGATAGACTAAGGGTTGACTCCTTAGTGGGTTCCAGTTTTTTTAATTTTCCTGAAACTGAGCTACCTGAGGGCTTTGTATGTGTGAGTTCTGTTGACTTCTCCAAAGGTCCTGTTGATTTGAAATCTGAAGTTATGGTTCTTTCTCCATTTTGCTGTCTTTTTTCCTTATTGATGGACTTGAACTTACTGAAGGGGTTGATATCCTTTTCTGAAGCCAGGTCTTCCCATTCTCCAGGCCTGTACAGAGGACAAAGATCCTGAGGTAGGTCACTGTTGGGGGAAAAATGGTGGGTGCACATGGAATGTTAAAAATAAAACCAAAAACAAAATGGAGGAAAGGAAAAAAATTTCAACAAAAAATAAGAACACAAATATACCATAAATTAAACTTACGTTAAAATGAATTCAGAATAAGAAAATGAAATCAAGAGACTTGATTTCAAAATGAAATGTAAGTCAACTAAAGAAAATGACAAAAGAATGAACCATGTGATTTGCATATTGTACTAGAAGCACATGATGGGGTTGGAAGTTATATATGAACATGGAGATGTTATGCATATGATTTTAAAATATGAAATAATAACATTTCTGATTTTCACGAAGGAAAAGACAAAAGAGAGGAAATATTTTGGTACCAATGACTTAATTCCTTAAAAATTCAAAGCTTATCCTTTTTACACAATAACATAGAAAACAACTACATACATTCTAAAAGGCTCAGAATTCTGAAAGGTGCCTAGGAATTCTGAAATCTGCTTATTTAAGTGACTAACCTTTAACAATGACTTTAGATTTCATAACCAGATGCTTCCAATAAGAAACAGAAAAAAACCACCCTATTAGAAGAAACTTCCACTGTTACTGTGAAAATAATATATAGTATAACTGTGAATGTGGCAGGAGCTCCATTTTATAGTCTAAGAATATACAGAAAAGCAAATCTCACAAAAAGCCCTTATTTATAACACTTTATATTTCTTAAACATCTCTTTTATAATAATATCATTTTACTTTATAGGAATGGGGCAACTGATTTATCAGCTGAAATGTGTGGTCCTGGAATCTGATTATCATGAGCTGCCTGGTTGATGTTATTAACTTCCTTAATAACAGATGCTTTACAAACCAGATTTGAATTACACACATTTTTTAAAATGTTTTCTCCTGAGTTCAAAATAAATGCTCAGGAAACATAACACTTTTTAAATTATGACTGAAAATATCATGAGTAACCCCACATTTCAACTCACCATGACCATAGTGTCACTGCTGGGTTCAAATAGAGACATAAAAACCCTTTATAAAAATAACTAATTTCCTATTTCAGAAAGAATTCTATTTTCTGAAAAGGCCAAATCATTTTCAAGTAACACTTTATTATTCTGGCTTTGAGATAAAGAATCAAGATTAAAAAATCAACAAAGGACCAGGCAGTTCTTAAATTGTGTGAAGGTTACTTCCCCAAAGTTATTTTGTAAATCACTGGCATGGAATGTCCAGGCTTTTTCTAACAGAAAATAAAGGCCTGTGTATTTGTTAAGCTGTGAGAAATGCCTTAAAAACCTACCTCAATTCATTATTTTAACTCAGTAACCATTCGTTGAACCCCTAAGTGTCATATTCTAAAATATGATTGTCACAGACTCTGTCCTACAGGAAGTGACACAAAATGTTCTGCTCACTACCATCCCAGGAGGTAGTACAGACGCTTCAGTTCTAGAATCAAATAAGTTAGTGCAGAGCATGATCTCCATGTTGGAACTCAAAATTTAATTAAAAGTTAAATTAAATAATAGGCTTTAAAGCCTATTAAAGGTTGTAAGAAGTCCTACAAGAAAGAAACCCAGCTCTTCCCAGACTTGACTAACAAGCAAATTTTTCTTACATGAACATCCAAGCCCCTTTCCCGTCTCTTCCTTCCCTGTGGAACATGACCACACATTCACCTGCACTCTGATTAGCCTCCTAAATCACCTTGTCCACCCCCTCTACTTGTTCTTCTACCTAATCCAAACTGCCAATCCCCTACTTGGGGCTAATTTAACCATCTGCTTTTTCGGCACTGCAGCTGCCAAGCACGGCTGGGGCAAAGTGTATAATGGTGTCAACAGCTCAATTGTTAATTAATGTTTTTCTAGACTCAGTCAGGCATCTAATGATGATCAATGATCCCTTCAGTTGTTCTCCTCCCACTCTCTGTGGCAGCTGGAGTTATAAAACATTCCCCACCCACAAAAAATAACAATACAAAACCTGAAAGACTTTACACTCTCTTAAAAATTACATGCTGCAGCTGGATGATGGGTACTCATTTTATAGTTCAACTCCTAGGAATAATGTCATTTTTAGCCATTTTGAATTTTTAAATAATTGATGAAATTCTGAAGATAATATGAAGTTCATTTCATTTTGATTGCATGCACACATTCTGTTTTATTTATGCAAATGTTGTTCATTAGACTAAATGCCTTTATATGTACGTGCATCTGTGGCAGAAATTAATGCACAACCCAGACATAACTTTAACAAATTAGGAGCCAATTCCTGACTTTCCTTTCTTCCCCCACTCACAGCATTTTCCCTATATTCTGGATCATGAAGCAAAATCTCACACTAAGAATATCTTTCAGTAAAAATGTGCCTTCCCTTTATATCTTTAAGCAGAAGTTAATAACCCAGGCTGAAGATGTATACTAGTAGTACTCTATGTAGAAGCCCTCATCTGGGAAGAAATACCTTTGTTTGTTTGGCCATCAACTTTCAAACTAAACTAAATTTTTACCTATTTCTTATCATCTTTTCTCTATTACAAAGAGTCCAATATACATTCCTCCTTCCAAAACCAGCTCATTGACTTCTTCTCCTCATCTAAGATTCCAAGGCAGCTGGACATTGACTCATGTGGTTTCTCATGGAAGGCTGCATGCTTGGCTGTTTGTAGTGCCATTTAATCATTACTTCTGTCCATGTGTCTGTGACACCAGTAGAATGCAGGCTCCTCTAGGGCCCTGACACACTCATCTCCATATTCTTTTTTTTTGGTGGGGGGGGTTACTGGGGCATGAACCCAGGGGCACTCCACCACTGAGCCACATCCCCAGTCCTAATTTGTGTTTTATTTAGAGACAGGGTCTCACTGAGTTGCTTAGAGCCTCGCTAAGTTGCTGAGGCTGGCTTTGAACTTACGATCCTCCTGCCTCACTCAGCCTCCCAAGTGCTGGGATTACAGGCGTGTGCCACCGCGCCCAGCTCCATATTCTTGACACAAAAGTCTCATGCACTATGGCACAATGAAAACCTCAATACTTATGGATAACAAGATTCCCATGGAAGAATAAACACAGTGTCAGATATGAACTACAAGTTCCAATAATAACACTCTACACTTATCAAGCACTAGGCAATATTCTAAGAGTTTTGATTTTCAATGAATTTAGTTCTCTAAGCTGAAGAATACTATTAGCTTCAATTTACAGATGAGGAAACTGAGGCATGATACTTAGTAACGTAAGCATGTCAGAGAGCCATAAGTGGCAGAGCCAGGGAATCCAATGTGGCCCCAGACTTACTGTCATGGAGTTTGCCTTACCTGTTACACCTCCTAAATTTCTCACTGAACATTTCTGGCCACAGAATTTAGAAACTACTTCAGCGCTCACATTCTTAGGCTTCAGTGGTTTCTGCCTTTTAAGGGCTGAGAAGGTCAGATGATAAGGACTGTAGGAGTCCCAGGGAAACAGCTGGTGTAAACCTCAAGGGACCCTGTGTCTAGGTTAGTTCCCTACTTACCTCCCTTCTTTGCCTATGAATCTCAAGGTCTAATTTCCATTTGTATTGTTAGGACCCACTGCTGAGCCTCTACCTTCTTATCACTGAGGCTTCCTAAAAAGACTTCTACTGCTGACATTTGTAGAGAAACACACATTGGAGACAGGACTGTTCAAACCAGATTATTCCTGTAATCAATTCCCTGGACTTTCTTAACTCTTCTGCTTTCTTCATGGGAGCTTCCCCTCTTTCTAATATTTTTGAAATAATAAATTCAATGTTGTAAGTAATCATGACTAAAATAATATTCATCTACATTTCAGAGAAAAAGCAAAAAGGTATCCCTCCTTCACACCACGTAAGACAGTCTAGGCACTGTGCTCTACCCTGCCCACACAAAGCCCTATTCATGCAGGACAAGAGCTAGGAAGACTAGTTGTCTGAGAACTTAACTGATGATGAACACAGCTCTTCACAATTCAACCCAGAAGAAAATATTATTGTCTTACTGGTAATCAGACTAAAATTCTTTCATTTCTTCTTTTATAAATTCATTAAGAACATGCATTGCTTTTCAGAAAAATAAGTCAAACAAATATCATTTTTACTGGCATTAGCAATTGCTGACTTTTTGCTTTTCTCCTACAGTCCTTCTATGTTCAGTTTTCTTGTATCATTGGCTTACTCACTTCCACTTCTCTTGATGCTATGTAGTGCATACATTTTCCACCTTCCAATTTACCTCTGCACAATCCCTTACTTCTATGAACACTCTCATTTCTACAAATGCCTTCCCTTCTGAATTGCATATCACTCTCTCAACACCTCCTTTTTTCTGGAAAAGAAAGAAATCGCTCTTACGATGGCAAGGCATCTTTGATCTTCATGTGGGAAATGTCATTGTACAGGGCAATGGAAACAACCTCTTCCATGGGACAGATGAGGCCATACTCCTCACACCCATTTTCAATAACCAGAGGATCAGACTTATGAGGGTCAAACATGATGTTGTTAGGAGTGACAATCATGACACCTCCAACCACACCCTGTAGGAGAAAAGAACAGAATTACTTTGGGCAGAAGAGTTTCTCACAATCATCCAGAAACTTTAATTAGCTCACACTGCCACTCCACTGACTCTGTAGACCACAGTTTCGCATGTGACAATCACATCCCATCTAGACAAACAGGCTAAAAAAATGCAATGTTGGGTGCTGGGTGGGGAGACAGGGAAAACAGACTTGCCTCACTGTGGCAATGAACCAAGCCTGGTTTCAGAAGAGCGGCAACAGTACAATTGTGGTGTGATTCTGGTTCAGACATGCACATCTTAGATTCCCAAGTTCCCTGTCTGAAAATTGAGAGGGGCTGTCCCAAGGACTTCCTGATCATGAACATGGGGCTTTACAATCCACTCAGCAAGTCTACACTGTAGGTCTAACAAGTGAGTGTTACAGTGGGAGAATCAGAATCATGGTGCCAAAGAATGCTACTAATATTTTTCTCTAAAATGTTTAGAAAGCCCACATTCAGTAAAATTCAACAAATAGGAATAAGAAAAATTTGCAGCCAGAATAAACATAACTGCATTATAGAAGTTGAAAGCAAAAAGCAAGAGTTTGGTGGGTCCTAAAAGACTGAAGCTTGGTCAGCTATCATTACAGACCTTATTTGCTAGAGGGACAGTATATGCCAGGAACAGGAGATACAAGTGACTCCCTCTAGGTAAATAATTTATTTTGATTTTTTTAAAAAAAATATTTTTAGTTGTAGATGGACACAACACCTTTATTTTACTTATTTATTTTTATGTGGTGCTGAGGATTGAACCCAGTGCCTCAAACGTGTGAGGCAAGTGCTTTACCACTGAGCCACAACCCCAGCCTTTGATATTCTTAATGTATCCAGTAATCATCTTTGTGAAGTTTTACACTTCAGATATTATTTATTCTCACTTGCAAAAGTTACAACTGCACATTAATGACATATTTTCTGACTATTTGAAACCTGATATGAGTTCTCTCCTATGAGCACAGGATATTAACATAGCCCCTTCTTGAAAGGCTTGTTAAAGTAAAACACCAACAATCAGAAAACAAAAGCGTGACACAGCAGACATTGTTTTAATATTAGCATCACCAGCAGAAACACAAGTTGAGAAATCCTCATTTTCCAGATTAGGTGATAAGTTCTTTACAGTAATTATCTCTTTTCATTAGAACATCCGGTTAGTTAAATTTAATTATTGTTCTTATTTTATAGGTAAGAAAAATGGGAGCTTAGAAAATTTAAATACCTTGCCTGTGGTCTCAGAGCTACTGGGTTGTGGAGCTGGAATTTAAATTCAGTGAGTCTGACGCCCCTGTTTGCTGTTAAACATATAGTATACTGCCTCCCTGGCAATTTACAGGTCAAGAACTGAAAGATAAATCAGTTCAAGGTCACATGGAATCACATTTTAACTGAATGATCATATTTCCCTCAATAAAAATGCCAGGCACTCAATAGATGAAAACTGACATGTTTGTCAAATTTTAACCTTAAACTTGGCATAAAATATTTTAATTTTTCCTTCTTTCCAGGAATCTATAACCTTGTTTGGTTTTCTGCAGATTTCAAGAAAAGGAAACAAATGAAGTTGTTATATACCTTTCCATCAGTGAAGTATCGACAGTTCATTTTTAGAAATTTCACCACACCTGGCTCATCTTCTTCAGAAGTAGATGATAAGACTCTTTCAATGGGTTTTAAGGCCTTTCTTGCTAAGTCAGCATCCTCATGAAAGCAGAAATTTTCAAAATCAAATAAAAGCATTTCAAAACAAATTACATGTATAAAACAGTCATACAAGTTCCCTGTAAGTAAATTGTTTCTGTTCAACTTGAACATAAAAAAGGCACATGTCCACTGTCCTTCAAAAATATCACAACTATAACAACAGGTATTCAAACCAAATGAAGATTTTTAAAAAGGATTATATGAGCCCCTAAACTGGTTTATTAAATGTCTTAGAAAATAACGTGAATGGAAGAATTTATATTAGAGTCTTGATTTAAATTCTCTAGAAAAAGGAGGAGTACAAATGACCTGTCCATCTTGTCGGGAGTTTAGCTTTGTACTTTCACACAAGGCATGCATTTTTAGCTTTGAGACTTTATACGTAAACTGGTTTGTCTTGGACAGGATGCATTCTTTCGGTAAATGACAACTTAACTAATCCCATCCCTTTGGGGGGAATCTTAGATGTAATCTTGCAAAAAATAACAATGGATTCTACAACTCACAACAAACTATTTCTGATAAAAATGAACTTCAACGTTTGAAGTGTAGAACATACATACAGGCAGTTTATCATATTCTGCATCTGATGATGAAGGAGAGACAGTAGCACCAGGACTAGAAGATGACAGCCTTAAGGTACTGGAAGGGAAGTTGGCATCTGGCACAAAAAGGACCTGAGAATGGGAAAAAGAACTGAGTGAACACCAACAACTTGTAAACCACTAGGATTTAAGAGACATCACTGCATAGGAGTGTGCTCAGTACTCAATGAAGACCTGGCTGGCTTTCATGGAACTCATAAGTAACATGGGGTCTTCTAGACTGATCCATATATGATATTTAGCAATAAGAATGTATACAGTGCCAAAGGCATATAGGTACTGCAGGAGATCAAAAGGTGGCAGGGGGAGTAAGGTAATCTGAGCAAGCCATGTGAAGCAAGTGAGGTCTTGAAAAAGCAGGGATTAGATGGAAGAGAGGGTAAAGCCTTCCAGGAGGGGAACTAATACAGGTTGGGTATCCCTTACCTGAAATGCTTGGGGTCACAAGTATTTCTGATTCAGGTTGTTTTTTGTTTGTTTGGTTGTTTTCCCTAGATTTTTGGATATTTGTATAGAATTTACCTGTTAGGAATCCCTAATTTGAAATTTAAAATGTTTCAAATGTATTCAAGTAGTTTCTGACTTTGAAGCATTCTGGATTTTCAATGTTTGGATTAGAACTGTTCAACCTGTAGTATAAGGGAATAGAGGAGAGAGAAGCATGGCATCTTTCTAAGTAGAACACCTGTGTCAGGTAGAAATGGAAAAAAATCTAGGCCCATAACTCCAAGCAGGACTGAGTGGCAAGTTATAAGGTCCTTATATGATAAACTGTACAAGGTAACATCCATAATAATCTCAATACTTTCTCTTCCATTGGTGTCTGGGTTATATAAAATATCATAACAAACAGTTTGAAATACCTACCTCCTACAGAATAGTTTGCTTTCTGAAATGCTATTATGATCTTGCCATTTTTTTTAAAGATACATGTTACATTTGAACATATATCAAATATAATCTTTAAATTGTGACCTTCAATGTTACAAAATGGAATTCAGAGGTAATCTTGTAACAATTGATCTCAGATCAATACTGTTATTTAATGTCTCCTATTCTTCTAATCGTTTTAACTTTAGTTATTTAAACCTTACTTCACTCCAGAATAACCTGAGGCAAAACCAAAAAAATACTTTAAGATAAAGGTCAGAAAATTTAAATCAAGGGGATGAAAGATGAAGACTGATTACTCTGAAAATGGTGTGCTCCGAAATTACTAAACATTCATTGAGAGGTGGGCCACAAAACCAGCTTGTGAACTTCTATACAACCAATGCAGAGGAAGGCATCAGTAGTTAGCAGAATTCAATTTCCATAAGATAAAAAACAAACCAGTTTTTCAGAAGTACAAGTATTCTCTCATACAGTCTCATTAAAAAAAGAATATCCTACACTGAACTATTCATCCTCAATAACTATTTATCCACTAACAGAAAATACAATAACCAGTACTAGAGGACGGTCCTTTGTAATACCTTCCATATGTAGAAGGGCAAATGCCAAAATTCAGAGTTCTTGCAAGTTCACAAAGGACTAAACTTACATGGTCTTAGTATACAGTTTCTTATTTATCTTTCATAGCTAAACTAGAGGATGAATGGATGGCATTTTCTCAAGCAATTTTCTATTTTTTTAATATATATATTTTTAGTTGTCAATGGATCTTTCATTTTATTTATTTATGTGTAGTTGCTGAGAATTAAACCCAGGTGACACAGATTGAGATTCTGTTGTCGGACACATTCTCAATGGGATAATGCCTAGCCTGAACAGCTAACTGCACTGGAGAGGTGACATGTGAAAGCTGGGAAGCTTATCCAGAGAACATGCTATCTCAACATGGAAGTGGGCCTGGATCACAGACAGGGGTGAAATTTTCCTACTGCCTCCAGAAAATAAGTCTGCGTTTGCTCCAACACATAGGCATATGGGGACTTAAGGTGCTAAAGTCCATTACCATAAAGCAATGCTGCCATTTGAACCTGGAGAAAATTTTAAGTATATGCAGCCAAGGTGTACTGTGAATATAAAAACATCTTAAAATACGTATCCATGGAGTAAATTTTGAGTGTTCTCAAGATAAATTACTTGTTTAAGTACATTCTTTATACCTGTCCTCAAATTTAATATAAGAATCAGAACAAATTTGGAATATTCTATAAAATATTTTATGTCTCAGATATTTGTTTTTAAGTTGTCTGATCTGTTACTTTGTCATTTAAAGCAACAAAAATTTTGAAGTAAGATTTTAGTTCCCAGGTGACCTCCTCTGAAAATCACTCCTGCACATGATCATACCTCAAAGTGATCATTGAATCAGTCTCTAGAAGGGCGAGTCTTAAAATTTTCTGTAACCAGAACAGATCAAACTGGTTTTGATTTATAAAATCTACTGAGATGAGAGATGTCTACCCCTCCAGGCACCAAGATAGAATATTTAAAAATCCCTGAAAGCAAAAGTCCATCTACAGTGTTAAAGTTCCTCAGTCTTTTCAACTCTTCCTCAATTCCTTATCTTTCTCAGGGAAAAAAAGTTATGAGATAAGAGCCAGGACAACTAATAGCACATAACTGTTTAGTTAAGAACTGAGGGCTGGGGATATAGCTCAGTTGGTAGAGTGCCTGCCTTGCAAGCACAAAGCCCTGGGTTTAATCCCCAGCACCGCAAAAAAGAACTGGCCACTGCAGTAAAGACTAGAAGGGGTATCTGAGATAATGTGATCCAAAACCTGATTTCAGAGATTAGGAAACTGAGATCCAATAAAGTAAGTGACTTGCCCAGGTCCAACTGCCAATACAAGGCCAAATGGAAACAAAGCTTTGGGGCTTCCATTTCTGATAGTTTTATCAATATCAAATAGATATATTAAAACAGTCCTTAAATTCTTATTGGCTACTGGAGCTTCATTTAATGCCATTCAATTATTTTGCTACTGGAACTTTATTTAGTTCAATTGATAACCAATCAATTATTTTGTTTATGGACATAGTATAAGGAATTGCCCTAAATTACTAAGTTCCAATGGCTGTAATCTTTAGCGTTGGAATGGCAAATATATGTCTAGATTCTCTGCTATGGGTCAACTATGCATTATGCAGCAATACCCCAAATTATAAAATAAACCTAGCAATGAAGAGACTAGTATCTATTTTCCTAGAGATGAAAATTCATTAATTTCTGAAAAGTTTTAATGCAGATCTCCCATCCCCCAATTACCTGGTACTGGCAGTATACTAATTTCTCCTTTTCATAAGAGTATAAATACCCAAAACACTAACTGGCCCAATTGTGGACTGCTGGCTTCATGTGCTGTCCTTGAAAGAAATGCAAAGAACAATATCTCATTGCCTGAATGATGTTTTGCTTATAACATCATTTACCTTGAAAGAATTAAATGTCACTATAGATATGCACAAAGATTCTCTAAAAAGTCAGCAATGGAACCCAAATGTATTTGTGGCAACTGAGCACTTCTATGAATGAAACTGGATACTTGACCTTAGCTAAGTGCTTTCAATAACTGAGTCATTTGAATCTATTGGTTGACTATAGTTTTAGAGGGAAAATATCAGGATATCTTATCATGTAGAAGGCACTATAAAAAATTAACTGGGTTAACTTAAAGTGGCAAGATCATACATTTATCAATTTCATTCAGTTTAAAGAATATAGTACTAAACACTAGGGAAAAGACTGGGGTGATTTATTTCTGATGGTTCTGCCCAGTGTCTTTCTCTTTGGCCACATTGACCATTCTTGTTATGGTATCAAATTGAGAAAAAAGATAACAAAAATTTTGTCTTATTTAAAATAAAACAATGGCCACAACGTACCTCAAAGGAGTAGACTACATTGAAATTCACAATTCTGAATTAAACATTCTAAGGATATCTAATATTCAACAAGAAAAAAGTTACATCAAATTAGAATTTCTCTTGATGAAATTAATTAATGATAGTGATAATAAGTATGCTGGTCATTTTCAAAGTATTAGCCTCTGAACAGTTCATAAGTATTAGGATGCCTCAGAATTTTTGGATCTAAGGAAGATGAAAGATTGAAATGCACATTATCACTGATGATAATTCAGTGACACTAATAGTAAAGCATTAAATATTGTAATAAAAGATAAAAGCAAAATTTCTAAAGTGATATTCAACAGGAAAGTAATTACCTGGCCTGGAACAATAGTATGTGTGAAAAGTTTATTCAGTTCCACTAATTTATTGGGAGTGATGTTAAACTTCAGTGCTATGGAGTTTAGGGTGTCCTGGCTTCCAGCCTAGAATAACCAAACAAACAAGATTCAATATATAAACAACAACAACGAAAAATTCCTTGTGATAAACAGTATTAATCTTTTCATGATATGAGTGAATAAACAAGCAAAAGTTCTATCCAGAGGTACTAGATAAACAGTGACTATATTCTCAATTCTTACATGCAAAAGCAATCTTAAGTGCAATTCATTTCTGAGCTCCCTCACCTCCAGATTTCACTGTCTACTAATAGACTTCTAATTTTACTTTGGCACAATGAGGTCTAATATGTAGGAAACTTAACTCACGGAAGGAGAAAAAAAAACAAAACCAAACTAAAATCCACATGTAGTACCCACCCATAGGAGAAGTGGGGCTACCTTCTCTTATGGTTTTCTGTCCATTTACCTCTCTCCATTGTACTTCCAGTAGCCTGCTAATGGTTATTGGCCCCATGTTCAGAACAATGCTTAAGACACACAGGGCACTCAATTGACAAATCAGTACTATGGATGGCAAGGAACTCTGAAAGAAATTCAGTTTAGCTACCAAGAATTGTTCACTGTCATTAAAAGAACAATTTCCAATGGTCAACGAAATTAGTGCTATCTTTAAACCTATGAAACTTGTAACCTATGTTCCAGTTGTACACTTTTCTTACCTTCCATACAGAGGAAGAATAGTAATAGAAAGCAGTGAAAGACAAGAAACTCCACAGTAACAATGCACCACTCAAAAAAGTTGGCTGCCTATAGTCATGTCAGTCTCCCGGGTTGGCTCCCCATCCAGAGTCACTGGATGGATTTGTGGGAGGTGACTCTTATGACTGTCACTGAAGAGTTCCCATCAATAACCCAGGATTGAGATGGGTGGCAATTCTATAAGCAACACTGACTCTATCAGGTGGGGTTTAAACTATGTGTGGATTTGAGGAGGGTAAAGGAGGGTATGGACTGGTGGGAAGGTAGAGATGCAGAAGTCAACTTAAATCCCACTGCCCTCAGAATCAAAAGCCCACCAACTCAATGGACCATCTCAAGCCAATCAAAGGTACAGTTATAGATTACGCTGAAAACAGTGTCAAATCTTTTCAATAAGTTTTTACTTTTTTGTGTGAAATACTGAAAATCTAAGCAACATGCCCTACCTTGACTCTGGGCATAATCATCTCTACTAAAAATAAAATTAAAATGTTTTTAAAAGTATTTTTCCAATATTAGATATTCATCTAATATATGCAGCCCAGAGATTTTCAAGGCTTAGAGTAGATACAAGATACAGATTGCAAGTGCCAACTCTAGAATCAGATGGCTGGATTTGAGTTCCAGATCCAGTCACTTGCTGGCTGTACAACTTTGGGCCACTTGCTTAATTTCTCTGTGTCTGCTTCTCAGTCCATCAAAGAAGACAATCATAATATCTGCTTTATAGCACTGACTTCATGATAAATGATCGATACATTTGTTTCATTTTTATGAGTAAAACTTGTAAAAGATCCTGTATACAGAGGGTTGAGGGAAAGAGAAAAACTTTATCTGCAATTATCACATGAAGATAAGATATGTGTATAGAATTAGGTCACAAAGACACTGATTGGGAGGCTTGAAACTAAACCAAAATGCCTGAACATCTACTTCTCAGTACCAATATAAACAATTCAGTAAGTGCCAGCATGAAGTCATCTAATTTGTAATAAGTACAAAAATAACTTGCTAAAAAAATTAATCTCCATAACATATACATCAAGTAGGTGGGCATATCTGCATTACTAATTTGATCATTTGTTTATATTTGTTAATTAATTTTAGGGTTGATTTCTACTTTTATTTCATTGTTTAGTATACACTACATAAAGCAACTCCTAATAAATAGCACTTCCTAATTCTTTGGGTAGGTTTGTGAACCATGCTGCTAGATACCTACAGGTCTTAAGGACTATGGCTTTAGAATTACTGTTATCAGTGATAAATAATGCAATAATGCTGAATGGTGCTAGTTTATAGTGAATTAAAATAAACCTACGATTGAGTAACCTCTTTATGCCAAATCTAGGATAAATAAGATCCAATTCCTGGCTTCCAGGAGCTCATGGTATAGTGAGAGATGAGTACATCACACATAGCATGAGGCTGTGGTAATGGATATATGTATAACATCATTCATTTATTGATTCAACACTATGGAAGCCTAAACCCTACAAAGTGCCAAGAACATGATACAAAAAGGGGTCTAGTCTCTCTTCATGGATGTAAGAATTAAGGCATAAAATACACATTAAAATAACATTCACAGTTAGGAACAATGTTAAAATGGTATAATTTATGTAAAGAATGTGATTCTATGAGAGAATTAAAAGAAGGGATCTGGCCTAGACTTTCTGGATTGTCAGAGGAGGAAGGAATAAATATAGAGAGTAAGGGGAACAAAATATCAAGGATAAGGGTCTGGCTTGTATAATTATATGGACAATGGAGCCATTGCTTCTTAAAAGAGGATGAAGCATGGAGGACTAAGTGGGCATTTTGAGTGGGCAACTGAATATATGGCTTCGGCTCTCAGAAAGGGTACCTGGAATGGAGACCTAAATCTGGGAGGCATTGTCATATTTAGAGATAATTCAAGTCATCCATCTGGAGGTTGTAGCAGAGGAGCACAGCTACAAGTATGCCCTTAACTGAAAGTAGTCTTCTTCTATTGGAAAATGTTGTCTTCTTCAACCCAATTTCAGGTAGGTACACTAAGAGTGGTGAGGGAAGGGTACACCTGACTAGCAGCCAGATCAGCCTAAGCAATACTGGCCATCCTTGGGTGGACAGATGAGGCCAAATCACAGTCACATCTACCCTCAAGGGATCAGTGTACATAAATTTGCTCAAGGAGAAAATATGGAGGGAAAAGAAACAAACTAAAACAGGACTTGAAGTTTTGTTATTTAACGGGCACACAAGAAGAATGTAGCTAAGGGGCAAGACAGAGATCTTCAGGGAGAAACATTATGTAAATCTAGTAATATTAAGAAATGTTCATATTCCCCTGTTTATACTTACAGTGTATTCCATGGTGCCATGGGGCTTCTGAACCACCATCTTCTTCTCTTTTTTATCATGTGTTTTATTTTGATTGTCATCTGAAGAATAAATTGTATGTAAATGAATAATTTCATTGTCAGGATTGAAGATAGACTAAAACTACATTGTATGAAAATCTACTATTAAATTGAGCAAAACCCAAAAATGATACTAATAGATGTATTCTACTATCATGTATAACTAATTAGAACAAATTAAAAAAAAATTTAAAGTGGAAACTACAGGGGAGAGAAATTTAATTTACCTTTAACAAAACTTGCATTTTTTAAAGAATCTGTATTGCAGCATTTCAAGTGAATGTATATTCAAATAATGCCAATATATTTGTCAGTCAAACCATTAGCTCTGCCTAACTTCAAGTGTATAGGTTATTAGTTTTCAAAAGAGCTATACTTAATTTTCCTGATGTATTTTAAATATAAAGGGAACTTAAAACTTTTCTAAGATTGCATTTGTAATCATTTAGCCTCAAGGGGTATGAAACACTTATTTTTTCTGATTCAATATTCTAATTATTGACTCAGTAGAGTGTGAATTCTAATAAAACTTAAATGGAAATAGCATAAAGAAATAAAACCTAAAAACAATACTAATAGAAAAACAGACTAAAGGCACAAAAAGACTACACTCATAAAAGCATATTATTCATCAATGACCACCTGAATAGATGATTAATGTTAAATATGCTTAAATAATACAAACATAAACAATAAAGTCATGCTTTACCATTATTAATATTTAAATGGTAATGTATAATGATGTTGAATTTAGAGCAAAACCAGTATAATCACTATATAAATAGTGCATAAATCAGTTTAGCCCTTTTAGGAAGTGATTAGGCAATATGTAACCACAGTTATAAAAATGTTCCTTCTCTCAACCTATAATCCTTTTCTTAATATATCCCAACAGCTGGGCACTGTGACACATGCCTAGAATCTCAGCAACTCATGAGACTGAGACAATACGGTTGTAAGTTTGAGGCCAGCCTCAGCAACTTACCAAGACCCTATCTCAGAATGAAACATAAAAATAAATAAATAAATAAAAATAAATAAATAAAGGTTGAGAAGAAGAGGGAGAAAAAAATTGGGTTGCCCTTTTATTGTTGAGTTGGAAGCATTCTTTATATATTCTGAATATAATATCTTATTAAATAATAATTGGCAGATATAAAAAAATAAATAAATAAAAATAAAAAGGGCTGAGAATGTAGCTCAGTGGCAAAGTGCCACTGGGTGGTTCAATTTCCAGAAACAAACAAACAAACAAAATTATCCTAAGGAAAGATTCAAAAGAAAAACCATGATGTATGTCAAGTATATGGTTATTGAAAAAATACAGTAATAAAAACTTGGAAAGACCTATATATCTAACAACATTAAATTGGACCATAGATTTTGCTGGTTTTATAGGTTAAAAATGGTCAACTACCGGCAACTGCATATGACCTAAATTAATTGTTATGGCTAAATACATCTTAATATAGTAATCCAGATATTGAAAAAACATACAATACTGCAATGGATAAACAATTTAAGGACAGCAAGAATGTTAAATTTAATTAACCAAGAAAAGATGCTCCAACTTGTATATGAGAAGAAAAATGCAAATTAAAACCAGGTATCATTTTCTACCTATTAGGCTGACAAAATCAGCTGGATATTTTAATGTTGGCAGAAATATGAACTTCTACTAAGAATGCAAACTGGTTCAATCATTCCTGCATATTAAGCATACGTAGTTTGCATATCTGTGAGCAGCCTAACTCACAGATACACATCCTCTCCAGGAATGGTTCATTTGATATGTGCCATAATGATCTGTTTCAGGTATTCATCCCAGGGTCCTTTGAGGCAGTGGAAAACTGCAGGGTAGGGGGCAGTATAAGGAAAAAGTGATAGCTATGATCTGGGATTCCAGGCAGACGTACACATACAGCAAGTTTACATCAAGAGAAACAGAATGGGAGGACATAAAACAGGATTGTTTATGTGCATCTAAAACAGATGGACATAAAACAACCACAAACATTTTTTAAGGATATGCAAAAATAGAAGCCTGTCACACTGAACATAACAGAATGACGTGGAGTCGGGAAAGAAATGGGAGGGGGAATGAGGAAAAAGGAGAATGAATAAAGAAATAAGGGGGAGTCCAGTCCTGACCAGTGATGAGAAGTGGAATTAACTCAACCACTACATCTGAGTCCCCACAAGCACACACACACAGACATTATCAACGACACCATTTCATCTACATAATAAATAAAGGGCTGCTGGGGGAGAACTGAAGGTAACAAAGAAGCCTGGGAACATTTCACTCATTCAGGATTTACCTGGCTTTTGACTATCTCCTTTATACTGCTTAAATTATAAGCCAAGAGGAAGAAATAAAGATGCTGCCAGAAGAATCCTGTGCTAGTCATTTATCCATTCAATTCAAATCCATTCACAGAACCAGAGACCTTGATAATCCCTCTAGACTAAAGTGAACTCCCTCCTTTCAGGTGGCCATGTCTAAATTATTTCCGGAAGATGGGACTCAGGACTGTGGCTTCTATACCTCCAGATAAGATGGTTATGCACAGCCTAGCTTCACAAAACCCAATTTGGATATTTTATAAATCTTATGAAAATGTAAAAACTGGGTTGCCTAGTTCCTGCAAAAAAAACAATACAATATTAACAACGTTCTTCCCTTATTTCCTTCTACAGAATCAGAAGATAGATACCCCAGGCTAAGATTCCAGGATGAATTCTTCCAAAGCTTCCTTTGGCAGTTCACTGGTTTACTCCTTTTCACATCATATCCCCATTTTCTCTCTGGAACACTGGTATCATAAACAGCGGTCACCTGAGGTCCTCCTGCCCTCAGAACAGGTTTTTTACATCCTTTTGCAGATACTTCCTATTTCTAGATCCCAAGCTATGCTTCTTTCTTCTCATCTGTGGCAGCTCCTGGTCCACGCCTTTCCACAAGCTGCATACAGTTATCTTTGGTCCCAGTGGGGAGCACTATCACAAGCTACCAATTCAGGAGCATTTACTTATTGCCCAGCTGCAAAATAAAAACGTGTGCTAGTTGAACTTTTCAGGATAAACTTAACATGTACACTGGAATTAGTAAAAAAATTAATTACCTTCCATTGGCACAGGTGGATAGGAGAGAAAAATTCCAAAAATGCAACTTTACTAAAAAAAAAATCCAACAAACAAAAAATAAGACTTCCCTCTAGTCTAAGGTTTTAAAATCCTTGAGGTAGACTCTGATATACCTTACCCATCTCTGAATGTTTTGAACCTTGACCTGATACCCAGTATACATGGTTGAATGAACTTTCCAACATAGTCAATGAGCCAGACATGTTTGATTGCAGGCAACACTTGTAATACCACACGGGCCAAATCCTATGCACTTGTCAAAGTCACAAATCAAACATGTTTTACAGTTGGTTCAACAGAAAAAAAAACAGAAGTAACTGGCAAATTTTAAGGATTGAATTTAATTTTCTACATGTTATTATAACACAAGGGAAGGTTTATATGCTTCTTTTTATTTTTTTGCAGTGAGTTATAAAGATAGCCAACTACATGTCTCAGTGAATGAAACCCTGTGTGTCTTACCAAGGAAAAGGCATGAATTGTCACAGGAAAGACTGCTTTGCTGTGCTTCAAGATGGGGCTGCAACTCCAGTGTTTTAGTTAGGCGAGGACCCAGGATCACCCTTATGGACACAACTGTCCCCAAGTAACACTGACACCTGCACTCCAGTCCCAGACTTCCTCAAAACCCTTTATACTTACTGAATTCTGATACTTTTCCTTGCTTTCAGGAATTCTGAGTCAAATGATGTCCAAGTATATACTGCCTGAGGGAAAGCTGGCCAGGTGCTCCTCAGGGATTATTCTGAGTCAAGCAATTGAACCTCTCACCTGCCCCACCTATGAAAGGAAGTCTTCAAAACTGGTTTTGCCCCCAGTATTTCCAAAAAGGAAGTACCTGTGACAAAATTGACAAAAACCCTAGAGGAACCAAGCACAGGCCCTTCAGGCCAGTCCATCTTGTTTCACATACATCCTGGAGGTGGGAACTGCAGTGGGGAGTAGGAGTGGGCTCTCTGCATGGACCTCAAACCAGGTGGGCCTTGGTGTCCTGCCACAAATCCTGCCATCTCTCTTCCCACCCTCCAAGAGAGCCAGGAATGTCCAGAACATTAGGCTATTGGCTCCTGCACCTGAGAAGACGTCAGATAAAAGTTTACTAAAAGGAAACCTTTCTCTCTGGGCAATGGGGCAAAGGGAAGGAGATTCAGGGGTACATCTGGGGCAGAGGCACAGAGGCTAGCTTGGGAAAGGTCATTTGCAGTGGTGACCTGTGGAGTCCTGGGTGATAACATGACTACAAAGAGAATACATTTTTAAGAGGAGGTCTGAGGTTTGAGAATAACACCTAATGAAAGCTTAAATTTGGAGAGTAAAAGTGAGACTGATAAAAGAGGAGAAAAGCAGTTTGCAGGATGGGAGAGTGAATACAGTATCACATAGGCCAAGGATAAAGGGGAGGAGAGAAGAGAGGTGCTCTCTACCCTGTCAAATGCTGCATAGAGGCTAAGAGGTGGAAATCTGGGAACAGATAATTGCAGGTCAGACAGAGCTGCTGAGAGTAGAGGGAGCTCCTGAGAGTGACAACCCTATCAGTACAGCAGGGGTAAGGTCACCTGCTAAAATGCAATAGGGTAAAGACAGGATTGGGGAAGCAAAAGGGAATGGAAGTTGGAAGAGCTATTGTGGCAAGGTAAGGTTGTGATAATGTGAAGATGGAGAAGGAACACAACAATAAGGGTCCACCCACAGTGGGGTCTCGCCAGGTGACAGGCCATGTAAAAAGTGAGTAGATAAACTGCTGAAATCATCACCCATAGGGTTTGTGATGCCCAGAACAGGGCAGCTAAGGCTCGATCAGTGATAGGGGAGAGTCAGTAAGGGGCTGCAGGAGTTAGGAGAACGGCATGATGGATGAGTTTCCTATTGCTGCTGTAACAAAATATCACAAATTTAGTGGATCAAAATTAAAAATGAACACAGAGGTACTGTCTTATAGTTCCACAGGTCAAAAATTTGACATAGGTCTCACTGTTTTTCCTTGGGAGCTTCTAGGGGAAGATGAGCTTTCTTGTGTTCTCTAACTTCTAGAAATGGTTTATTTAAAAAATATTATTTTAATCAAGGTCCTTTTCTACATCTACAAAGCCAGCAGTACTGGCTGAGTTCTACTTAAACTGACATCTCTCTAGTTATCTCTCCTCTCCCTTCTCCTATCACTGTTAAGGTCTCTGGTGATGACTCTTGGGCAACCTCATTAACCCAGGCCTTAATCTACTTAAGGCCAGTTGATTAACCTTAATTCCATCTACAGCCTTAATTTACCTTTGTGATTTAATCTAATGAATTTGGGGGTAACAAGATTTAGATATCTTGGGAGCCATTTTTCTGCCAATCACAGATGGAGAACAAGTTATGGAAAAAGGCAAGAAAGGAAGCAAAATTCAAAAAGGGGATCTTTGAGGATTCACGTAGTATTATCAGATGTGGCCAATGCATACGCTGCAGGGAAAGGCAGGGAGTGTTAAAGGATGTGATACTGGTTAGAGGCTCCAGTTCTGAGAAAAATAGTAATGAATCAATACTAACGTCCTTCCAACCTGAGCATCTGTGTCACAGCCACCAGGGACTAGGAGAAGTCAGGTCAGTGCACATTAGTCATTATTGTATTTGAAAACACAAGCAAAAGAGACAGCTATGAATTTCTTGCTTGGTTCTTGATTCCATAATTTCTACATAGACATAGGAAGGAAGGGTAGAAAAGAGAGTGTGTAGCTTTTTTTTTTTATCAATTATCTGAACAAGCAAAAAGAGAACTTTGGAAAATTATTAGGTCTTCCAATTCATTAGGACCTGTTCTGCACTAGTCTTATACTTCCTTAGTGTGTGTGTGTCCCCTTCTCCCCTTGAACAATCCACCTCTCCCTTCCATCTTTCTCTATCACAGGACCATCTGGCCAGGGTTCAGGTGGCTCACGGTACAGTACCCTCCACATCTCATTGTCTATAGAGGGAAGATGGTTTCCATGGCATCCAAATAAGGGAACATCAGAGAGGCAAAAATTGTCCTTGTCTCTAGATCTTTCAAAGAAAGGGGTACCCTTACTTATGAACAGGAGAATCTGTTTCCATGACAGGCCTGTCCCTACACTAGAAATTAATACATTGAGCTATGACAGTTTGGTGACGTTAACCAGAAAATCAGGTTATGTAGCGAACATCTTTCTGATTACTGTTTAGCTTAGGGGTCCAAATGAGCCGAGTTCAATTAGTGACTCTACATATTTCCATAGTTGTGTGGTGTTATCCAAGTTATTTGGAATCTTTGTCCATCAGTTCCCTCATATGTAAAATGAAGGTCTCACAATGTTCAGAAAATTAGAAGATAAACACAGATAAAATTTCTGAGCCTGGTGGAAAGTAAGTGCTTAATGAATGTTATTATCCTTAAGAACAATTCCCTCCATTGTAAGTATCTATTTGATTAAAGTTGTGTGTTGAAAGAATCCTGATATATTAGCAAAAAGGTTTTATTCCAGAAATGCAGCAGTGATAGACTATTGATATGATAGATTACTATAAGCTGCTTAAAGGAGAAAACCCTTATCTGATCACTTTGATACATGCCAAAAAACATTTGATAAAATTAAACCACCATATCATATTTTTAAATGAGCAAAATTTAAACAACAAAAATATCCAACTACTAGAAAACTAAAAACAGAATGAACTTCCTTAACACGATGATGAATTTTTAGTTATTCCTCGACATTCATTAGAAATACACTTCTCAAAAAGCAATGCAACTCTTAAGAGAGTATATCGAAAGCAATTTCCTCACAGGAATGAAAACTGAGTGACTCCATGACGTCACCTCCAGGTCTTCAGTAGCTGGCTAATTACTAAGTTCTGCCTGAACAAAGTCTCTGTGAGGCCTCTGCCCTTCAGCTCTTTGGAAGCGACTCCACGGGTGCTGGGGGAAAGCCCTCCACCAGCACTGGCAAGCTCCACCTCGCTTCTTTTGCTCTGGTTATGCTGTGAAGACAAGGGCCTAAGAGCAACTCCTGTGAAACTTTTAAGGCTTCCAGACATGGTATCTACAATCCCACTAAATTACAATATAGAGGGTAACCTAACATCATGTCAAGTCATGAGGCCAAGTCAGAAGTATTTAAAGGAATAAAGAAAAATCTGTGGTGGAGAGAAATTCAGAAACAATATAAACACCATTGAGACAGCCTGGAAACCCCAAAGAGGAAGAAGCATTCGCCTGCGCCTCAATGGAGGGGCACTTTTCACAGCATTGTGCGGCAACAATGAGAGTTGTTGATTATTAAATTATTAATTATTAAATGAGGTTGGGTGAACATTGGCTGAAATTTGGAGAAAAACACTTCAGGAACCCAAGTGTTTGGCAATGGTCTCCTAAGTAATAAAGCTCTCCTAAAGTTCTTATATCAGAAATGAAACACAAATATTAAAAAAAAAAAAGTAACAAGACAGGGGTGTGACTCAGTAGTAGAATGCCTGCCTTGGCATGCACAAGGTCTTGAGTTCCATCCCCAGAACTGAGGGAAAAAAAAAAGTGAAACATTTAACCAATATCAATATAAAAATTTCTACTTTCATAGTTTATATTTGACTTTGCCCTGAAGTCTCTATCAAAGCAACAGATAAAAAGAGTTTTAAATACTGAAAAGCAAGAAATGAAAACTTGATTATTAGTAGATGAATTGTCTACCTGAAAAACCAATATTATAAAAAAATGTCAAAAATTCGTAAAATTTGCTTGATAAAGGGGTTGGATATAATTGTTTATTATACTTATGATGGAAGTTCCATGAATAGTGGTATTCAACTATAAAATAGCAAGGGATAAATACAACTATATATATAGTCGCAGTCAGCCTCAGTAACTTAGCTAGACCCTAAGCAACTTAGAGAGATGCTGCCTCAAAATGAAAAATAAAAAGGGATGCGGATGAGCCTTACTGGTGGAGCACCCCTGGGTTCAATCTCCAGTACCAAAAATAAAAATGAAAATAAAAAGCTTTCTTGAAGTATATAAGTGGAAGCTTGGGTAAAGAGAGAGACATAATGCTCTCATATAGGAAATCTCACACTTTAAAAAATTTCATTTTCTCTTCAATCAGTTTTTAAATTAAATGTCATTTTAAAAGATAAAACTGTTTTGGAGAAAGGACACTTGCCAAATTGATAACTAGGTTTATGTAGAAGCATAAATAAATACATAAGACTATCAAAAATTATGTTTAAAAAAGAAATGATACTAGGAACACTCTACTAAGGTATAAAGCCACGGCAAGGAAAACATTGCAGCAGCATGACTAAAAAACAGGAATTAAGCGTAAAACAACAACCATCATAAATCAGTGAGAAAGTTGTTTTTTCCCATAAATATCATGTAACTTCAGGTTAGTGAACTGACTGGTCATCAGGCAAATGAGAGTTTGGGCCTGCCCCCTAGTCACCATGCAAACTTGTGAAAGTCACTTTACTTCATCCAAGACAGTTTACTAGTGTGTAAAATGGGAATGGTACTGAACTTCCACAGAGAGTTACTGTAAGGAATAGATGAGCCAATTCAGGAAAATAAATTTACACTGAGAAAAGCAAGGGCTTAAGGAACACTAAAAAGTACTATTAAATGAGGTTGGGTGAACATTGGCTGAGATTTGGAGAAAATGTAGATCACTCTCAAATCCATGCAGACAGATTCAAGACTTAATAAAACTGAGCATGGTGGCACACAGCCTATACTCCCAGCTACTCAGGAAACTGAGGCAGGAAGATCACTTGAGCCTAGGAGCATGGGGTGAGCCTGGGTAACATAATGAGATTCTATTTCCTTTAAAGGAAAAAAAATTGATAATAAAAAATAAAGTTGCAAATATCTTTGAAGAAAATATACTTGAAGAAATGACTTGATCTCTATTGACACACGCTTCTTAATTACTGGCCTGAATGTAAAAAGCACAATTAAAATGTTTAATGCTGTTACTTAACATCTTAAGAGTACCTTCTGGAAAAATCAGAGACACAAGCTGTTACAGTGAAAAAAAAGAAAAAAGAAAAAAAAAAAGATGTGTCAAGGAAGAACTGATTCTGTATTTTATCCTTTGACAGATGTCATGCAGTATGTGACACTTCCCTTCCTCCAAGCACGTCACAAGCAATATGTTTTGAATGTGTTAATAGTATTTGATATTATTTAATATTGTTAATATTTGACTAACGTGAGTCATAACTAAACTCCATGATGCACATGCCTCAAGGGTGAGGAAGTTGTCTACTTTATGGAATGTTTCACCTCAGACCAACTAGTACCTGCACAGAACAGGCCTCACGTATGTGTGGAATGAATGACTAATCCAGGTGACTGTCAACTGAGTAAAGGAAGGCACAGGTGATGATTGGTTGTTTGGTTAGCATTCAATTTATATTAGCCATAAAACCAGTGGGCATTGAGAGTGTGAGTACATATGTGCCCAGGTCTAATAATCATTCCCAGTGGTGGTGAGGGTGGTAGTTGATCTTAAGTTTCAGCCTTATCATTCAAATTGCAGCTCAAGGGTAAAGGAAACTCTATTTATAATCACTTTTTTCTTCCCTACTAAGAAACAACAATCTTCTCGGGAAAACCGAAGAGACACTAAAGTTTTATTTAACTTTGACCTTACTTTTCTCCCAAAGTTAATTTGGGGTTTTCATGCAGAAGAAAGCTGGGTATGAGTTTCTGCTCCATGCTGACCCACGGAGGACTCTGACACACAACTCAGCTTCTCAGCATTTGTAAACAGGCTACAGCTTCCTGTAGACCAGCACCTTGATCTTATACTTTCCAGTAGATCATGGTGAGTCACAAGTTAAATAATGAAATAAGGCATCTGGTCCACAGGGAACACTCATCCAAAATAGATTCTTTCTGCTCTTCCCCGTGATGTTGCTTCTCCCCCTCTTCCTACTCTTTTCCACCTTCCAAAGTTCTTTTCCTTTATATAAATGGATCAAGGACTTAATTTGCTAAGTTTATACTTTGGAAGACAATAGAAACTATAAAAAGCCAATTCTATCCAAAGCAACTGGAATCGTGGTCTTAGTTCATTTGGATTGCTATAAACATATCATGAACTGATAAAAACATCATAAAATAACAGAAATTTATTTCCCATAGTTCTGGAGACTGGAAAGTCCAAGATCAAGGTGCTGGCAAATTTAGAGTCTGGTAAAAAGTCCTCTCCTGGTTCACAGATGGCACATGCTCACTGTGTCCACACATGGTGGAAGGGGCGATGGAGTCTTATTCACAAGGGCTTCACTTTCAGGATCTAATGACCTCCCCAAAGACCGCCTCCCACCTAATCTCACTACCTTGGGGATGATGATTTCAATAGATGAATTGGTGCTGGTATACAAATTCAGACCATAGCAATCATTTTTAAATACAGATGAACAAAAAGAAGAAAATACCATCATTCAGAGAGCCAGTGTTTGTGTTCTGGTAAATATACTTCGAGCAGCTCTCCATCCCCTATTTTAGATAAATATAGGTAAATTTTTAAAATTAAAATGTAATCAATATGCTGAAAAAATGACCAAACTGCACTCCAAAAAAGATTCAACCACATTACTCTCCCATCATCAATATATTTATGGTTTGAATATTACCAAAATTCACATGTTCAAATCCTCCCCCTCAAGGTCATGGTAATAGGAGATGGAAAATTTGTGAGGTGATTTGTTTAGACAGAGCTCTCATGAATGTGATTAGTGCCCTTAATAGAGAACCCCAAGAGAGATCTCTTGCCACTTCCCCATGGGAGATGACAGCTAGAAGATTAAAATGGAGGTCTATGAGGAAGAGGGCCCACACAAGTCTCTGAATTTGCCAGTGCCTTGATCTTGAAATTTCTAGCCTCCAGAACTATGCAATAGGTCTCCAGTTTATAAGCCACCCAGTCTATGGTATTTTGCTATAGCAGCCCAAACAGACTAAAACAGAGTTAGGGTATTTTTTCCATGTACTCTGCTGAATTGACTTCTAATACGATTTTTCAAAACTTAAAAATCACTGACCATAAGCTGCTGTGCAACATTTTGGGACATTCTCTTGCAGTGAAATTTTCCATAATATAAATATGGTAAACACAATACACGAATCAGGGAATGACACTTGCATGATGCAAACCACATGGTTATAATGGGACTAAGCTCAAGATAATTCTGAGTGGGACAGGGCTTTCCAAACACCCAGTCATTACATTCCTGTTCCAACAATGACAAGAACAGGTTACAATACACAGTGTTAATGGGAGTACTGGGACTGTGAAAGGGCAGGGGCTGGGGCTGTGGAGGAGTTTCTTTGAGCCAAAGTCAGCATGATCACAGCTAGGTTTGCTCAGGGATGCTGGTCTCACAGATACTTCCTTGTAGGCATCCATACCCCCTCACTTGTAAAGAAATGTAACTCTAGACTCTAAATCCCTTTTTCCCTTTAGAACAATTTTTCTGTAGAACGAGGTTACCACACTCTTGATATTTGGAGTTTTTTAAAAGTAGGGTAGTTTTTGTAAACAGCATGGATGGAAATACCAAGAGTGATGATGTTGAAAACAGAGCTTGTGAGAAGAAAAAGCAACCCCAGTTCACTGAAGACCAAGAGTGGTCCAGGATCCCTGCGGGAGGCTTCAGAAGCTTGTTAAGTCTCACGAAATAGAACCTTCACTCTACTCCCTGGGTCTGCTCATTAACTGCTTGGAATGTAGAACCAAGAAACTGGTTCTTCAGATTGCAACATATTTATAAATACTGTGGAGCAGGAGAGTGTGCCACATGATAATGGCATATGAAAAACTCAATTTCCCCCCATTCCGGATTCCTGCTCTTTGCTTTCTTTCTACCCTATTTCTCAATATTTTCTAATTATTAGAAATAATTTCTAATTATTATCTAATTAGAAAATTTCTAATCTGAGAATTATAAAATAAGTTAATTACTACATAAAAGGGAGGTGTTAGATCTTGGATTTTAAGAATTATGATGTCTTTTACATTCATGCATACAAGCTTATTACAATGGTTATGCATTTTAAATTTTATGTATTTATGTATTTAATTTTATTTATATATTTTTAATTGTATGTTTCATTAGATGCAAAGCTCATCACTGATTCATGACTTTTTCATTCTTTAAAAAATTTTTTTTTTTTTCAGTTGCAGGTGGTCATAATACCTTTATTTTATTTTTATGTGGTGTGGAGGATCAAACCCAGGACGTCACGCATGCTTAGGCAAGTGCTCTATCACTGAGTCACAACTCCAGCCCAACTTTTTCATTCCTAAGGTCCAAATCTTGATATGTCTCAGATACTATCTCTCCCGCCCAGTAAATTTGTTTCGGGAAATCTATGACACAACAGGTACATTTCCCGGAGTTTCATAGGTCTAAGAATACCTTGCCTTTAAGTCTGAAAAACAACTTTCACTCACAGCTCTGAAGAACATGCCATGGCCCTGGTGTTCACTTCTGAGAAGTCTCTGCCTTTCTTCTTTACTCCTCTCTTGGCAACTTTTTAAAAAGACTTATTTATTTATTTTTTACTACTTATCTATGATCTATAAGTATTTGCTACAGTTTACCTAAGTGCTGAGTTTTCCCCTTAATTCTACCCTAAATAGGGTGAGCTCTTTTAATTCCTATACTCAGGCATAAATTTCAGCTGCTGAAAGAATTCTCCCTATCTCACACAAAATTTTAATTAATCTCACAAAAACTTTAATATGATTTCCTTGATGGTCCCATGAAACACAGGGCTGACTATTTCCATCCAAATAACTTCAACTTATTTTATACCCACATCCCTTAAACCCATTCTGCTTGATCAGAAAAAAATATTAGTTAGGATTGGTGTTTTTGTTTTATTTTTGTTTTTGATGCTGGAGACTGAACCCAGGACCTCCCATGTGGCAAGCACAATTCTATCATTGTGTCACACTCAGCTCCCTCATTAGGTTCTTTTCACATGACAGTTCTTTTTAATCCTGAATTCTTTGATTCTTTGAGCTCTGAAGTCCCAGAATAATCATTACTTTTGCATAGAAGAGCAATACCATTCTACATTTATGGCTTGACCTATTTGTGCTTAGAAATTAATTTATCAAAAAAAATAATCTTGGCTTTCTTAACCTGATATGTGAAATAAAAGGCAAATGACAGATGTAAAATCTTCACACATATGGCTTTTAAAATCCTTAGAAAAACTAGTCTGTGTATGGCAATGTGTCAAGGTTGCCACTGTGGAAGATAACTTAGTTACATTCATTTTGTCATGAACACCAAAAATCTATAGAAGGGAAAATAGAAGTTTTCATTTTTTTATTGTTTTTGTTTTTCTTGTTAAGGTTCTTTTGAATTCAGGAAGAAAAGCAGATTTGAAATGATTAATACAGACATTACAGATCAGTTATCAACAAGCTAAATTCATTCTTCATACTGCAAAGCTTCTCCTTAAACAAACCCTTGATCATGTTAATCACAAAACTGGCCATAATCTAAGCCCTTTGTGCTTGATGGAAAGACTTTCCAAGTACAATTCCTACTATACTCTCCAGGTTTCTTGGCATTATCCTTTTTAATATTAAAATATTATATAATCATAATATATTTTATTCCAATTTAGCTTGCTTCCCTTACTTATAAAATTCCTTCATTTCTTTCCATTCTTACACCTGTATAGCTATGTTTCAGTTCAAGAACTTCCCTACAATGAAATATCATCCACATTGTAACATTCCATTCCTATCTCTACATTCTTAGAAGCAAACATGTCCTATTCTAAGATTTGGGAATAAGCATTTCTTTAATATAAAAATATCTTGGCATATAATTCATGCCACTTCAATATATTTTGATGCTGTAATAGTTGAGGCATCTTCTTATACATTTAGGAATACTCCAATATTCTTGTGTCAAATTTAACTTAGTAGCTACTTTTAAAAAGTATATTATGATACATTATTATTGAACAATTCCTTAAGAATTGTTGAATAAATGAAAAAGGAATCCTATACATGAACAAATACAAAGGCGAGCATGGAAGGGCTGAGATCACTTGTTCTAGAAGCTTTCTTTGACGCCTTATGTGTGCCAGACACCATGAGAGGTGCTAGATCTAGATCTATCTGATGCCATCTGCCTCAATGTAATTACTCACCTTCTTTTTCCTACTTCGTTCTCAAAACCAAAACAAAACATTTATGGCATCAGCATCATGTTGTTACAGTGAGGCAATTCCAATGACTCAATCTTTCCATACCAGTCTTTATCGGTATCTTAACTGCCATGTTCTAAGTGTCAGGAGACAGCAATGGGTTATGGTCCAAGGCTTAAGTGAGGCACAGATAAATCTAATTCAACAAGTTAAAGTATAACTTTTGTCAAGATATGCTTCTTTTGATCAGGCAGGTAATATTGTAGAGGTGGATGGGATACATACAAAAAGTAATCACTCTCTTGTGTTTGTATATCACTGATAGAACTTTCTCTAATGTTCTTTTTGCAAAACCCTTGCTTTTACTCTATTATTCAGTTCTCTGAATTTTGTGATTATTAACATTTAAAATAATTATATAATATTTAATATGCAAAAAAGAAAACAGACTCCTTTGGAACTTCTGTACTCAGAGAAAACAACTATCAATATATTGTTATATATCCTACTGCTTTTAAATATACACATTATCATTTGTTGACCATGAACTTCTTGTTTTGGCTCTCTGTGTGTTCCCTGGAGCACTTTATTACAGATATGGATTCACTTCATACCTGCAATTTACTGGCCTTTCAATTGCAATCTAGGCCTCTCTAGATAAATCCACTTGGCACCTAAAAAATAGCTCCAAACAGAAATTCACTGTCTTCCTTCCTCCTTCTTGAGTTTCCTAATTTGTCAGTTCTTGACTCTCACTCACTACATTGCGCTGCACGCTCTGCTATTTCCCTAAGGAACACCTCTCCTCAGTGGACCCTATGCTTAGCCCCAGACTCAGCCCCGCTCCGTCTGCCTTCCTCAGCTCTGAATCATCAGAGAGAATGGAGTTCCCCAGCCGCTCCCCACTAATTACAGAGGAAAGTCTATGCCCCCAGCAGGCAACAGATGTTTCCATTTTCATGTCTCTTCTCTCCCCTAGACTTATAGCCACCAAAAGCAGCAGTGAACTGGAACTGGGATGACCTTTAACTTGAGGTCTGATGCTCCACCTAGTGGTACAGAATGACATCCTTGGATGGGAATCTTAGCCCTATGCCTGGGTGAGATGCTGTGAGGTCAAGCAAACCTGCCAAGACCCAAATTTGTCACCTGCAGGCACAGGTGGAAAAGGCCAAGGAGCCCTGGAATTCAGTGGCCCACCCAGAAATTTGACCTAAGCACTCTACTCTCCTGAGGAAAAGTCCTAAACCTCCAAACCAGTTCTTGTCATTCCTGAGAGAAGAGGGCATGCTATAATGGCATCTCTTTATTGTTACCAAATAAAATCATACCATTTGACCAATAACTACACTGTCACCTACACCTTTCAGAATGTTCATGAAACATAAACAAATAACAACAGGTATCCGTTCTTCTATGTATTTATTCTTCCATTCAATGCAGATTTAGAGAGCACCTGTCATGCTGCAGATACTACAAGGCCTGATGACCCTAGCCTGCAAACACAGAATCAGATAAATCTATGGGGGGAAAAATGGAAATCTAACCTGAACAGGGACTGGGAAGCCATCCCAGAAGAAAAGGTGACTGAGCTATGATTCTGTGAGGTCAGGTAGAGTTAGGCAGGTAAAGACAAAGGTACTGTTTCAGACTCAGTGATATATTTATAACAGAGTACGCCACATTAAAAAACTAACACAGCAAGAAATCATAGGCAAAACAGGATGCAGAAGGCAATTTTTGCTCATTCTCTTCCTCTTTTTGGATAAAAGGGATAATATCAACACTGTAAATTTTTAAAGAGGAAGTTTATTAATCCCACCGAAATCTCCTTCAATACAGTTACAGTTTCTCATAGCATAGTCACAGGTTGAAATTAAAAACACCCATTTAGCTGTGTTCTGTGTCACATAATCATCTTGGCCCACTGCAATACCACAAACCACATGGACTTGGCTGCAGATTTCTCATCTGTCCCTGTCAGAGCAATGCCAGCAACGCAGGACTTATTACTACCTTGACAGCCATGCATTTTATCTTTGAGAAGCACAGTGAGAAAGTCACATGAAGCAGGGAGACAAGATATCTCTCTCTGTAACTTTGGCATTAATGGGGACCAAGTGCACGGCCCCCCAGAACAAGCCTCCTTACTTTTTCTCCAAGACATGTCTTATATGCTGCATTTGTAGTATGTTCTCAGATGCCTCCTTCAGTTTTCTTCTCCTTTGCCTAGTAATTTTGAGCATACCACAACAAGTTCTGACTCCAGGTACCCTTTCTTTGCATTCTCTTTAGAAACTATTCCATGCTTACACATAACAAAACAAGAGAGGAAGATGAATGATCTGAGTAAAGATAGATATGCCACTACTGCTAATGCAGTTTCAGATGTAACAGCTACTCTGAGAAAGCATGTAATGCTGCAGATTTTTTCTAAGCTTCCCTTTAACTAAAATACCCAAGCATTTTTTTTCAATTGACAAATGTTAGGCCATGTCTCCTCCCTATTGTCTTATTTACTGATGTCAAGAAGCAGGTGTGGGTTGGGGATATATTCAATTGGTAGAGTGCTTTCCTTGCATGCACAAGGCCCTGGGTTCAATCTCCTAATACCACACACACACAAAAAAAAGAAAGACAGAAAGAAAAAAGAAAGAAAGAAAGAAAGAAAGAAAGAAAGAAAGAAAGAAAGAAAGAAAGAAAGGGTGCAGATTCTCCTATCAGCACTTTCATGGATATACCTATATACATTAAGAAAAATAATAAACATTTCTCCTACAGGGAAAGTAACCATTCATTACATAATTGTTTATTAGCATACAATATGTATTAGGCACTGTGCTAGATGCTAGGAATGCAAAGTTGAATGAAACATGTTATTATCTCATTATTATTCTTTTGCATAAGATGTTACATATATAAAGAAGAGCCTGAGGCATGCGTGTAGCTGCTCAGTAAATGGATATTATTGTTATAATGATTCATTTATAAATTAGTCTTCTAAAACAATTACAGATTTTGAAAATGAAAATACTACGGTAGTGCACCAATACTTACCAATACTATAATATCTCTTCAGTTCTGTACGTCTGATTTCTTTTAACTGATTATTTTTTCTTTTTTTCTTCTCATCAGTAACATACTCCTCTTCTACAGCAATGTTGCATTTGTCTGGTTCCAAAATGAGTGCATTAGTATCTTCTTTCCCAGGATGAGTCCTTGTGGCTATAGCTGAGGCTGTCTCTGCGTTTTGTTTGGCTTGCTTTTTCTTTTTCAATCTAAGAATAAGGGGAAAAAAGAGAAAAACAATGGAGACATGATTTGCTAGAAGGAATCCTATTAATTTCATGTTGAAAGTTTTGAAAACAAATTAGCTGATGTAGAAAACACATTCTTTATAATACTCTTAATTACATTTCCTGGTTTTAAAATGTTCTCATCTATTAGGAAGCCTTATGTGGAGGCTTATAGACCTTCCTCAGTTATATCCACTACATATCATGAAAGTAACAGGAATGTCCTAGGGCTTAGGAAAAATGAGATTCTCTACAAGCTGCTAAATGCTGAGTGCTTTAAAAAACAAAAAAGATATACATTCACCTTAGTAGAATACCATGTTAGGGGTGTTACACCTTTTTCTTTTAAAAGGCACTTCCAGTGTTCAGTGGTGCTCTGAACTGATGGGCAAGCAAATAATAAAACAAGTACTTTATAATGGGCTCACATGCTCACTATCAAGATGTGAACTGGTTCAAGTCTGAATAATTATTTTCCTTTACACATATTACTACAGGAGTATTAAAGAAAGAGCAGCATTTCCTGAGACGAAAAATACCATAATGACAATATGTAATTATCATTGTGATTACTAATAATAGCTGATAATTACTACTAATAGCTGACTGATACCTTAGTAAACATATTTGATGCTTTCATCTTTATCTTCAGAGTCCAGGATATATGAAATAAAGTTTGTCACAATTCACTCCAGTGACTCAAAATAATTTCCAGTTGATGCATTACTCTGTAATTATTCCATATGTCACTTCCATGCTTCTGGTCCTTCTTGAGAATATTTGTGCTTTCGAAAAGTGTAAACTCTTTGTTCTAGAACAAGGGACTTGGACTCTCATACCTGTGGTACTCTACTTATATACACACACAAAAAAATTTTAATGAGGACATTTCTTCCTGTAGACAGAAATTATCTAGGCACAATTTGCTTTCTCTTACCTATTTCTATTTCCTTTGTCCTCCTATGCATCTGGACAATGGATGAGGAAATGTATGGGTAGAAAACTGACGTAACTGAAGGACAATACAGAGGTAATATTTGGTCTTTTGCTGCTTTGCTCTGTGACACTGGACAAACCATCTGACAGTCAAGAAAGGTCTCTCCCTGAGGCTTGGACCCTTTAGAGAGCTCTGAACTCAGTCTAGAAACCAAACTCCTCCAGCCTCAGTCAATTCACATTAAAACTGACAATTATTTCCTTAGCTATGAGCAGAGTTTTTAAAATTAGGATTAGTTGAGACATCATATGTCAACATATCACAAAAAATATTCCCTAATACAATCACATATTAACACGAGAACTAAGCATGGTAAGATACATGACACACACTGCTTTGGGGACAAAGGCCCCCTATTCTGACAACAAGATATTTCAAGTAGGCTGTTACATGGTGAACACTGAGAAGTAGTTCTTAAGATTTTTCATTGACTAATAAACTAGTACATGGCCAAAGAGATAAGACAGCTGTACAAAAGTCACAGATGACTTTTTGTGTTTGCTTGCTATTAGCTATCTTTTTGTTTGCTTGTTAAAAAAAAATCTTAAACCAAACAAAATCAGGGACTCATAAAAAGGGACTGTTTCAGTAAATATGGTTTTATTTTGTATCATCTGATTTTAAATTCTTTTTCTGGAAAAAGAGTAGATGGTTCTTTATAAAGTTGAGTCGGATAATGCCTCTAATAAAGCAATTTTTTCTCTTGATCAATATTACTATATGAGGCTTAAATTAATGTGCATGAGCTTAGATAATACACAGACATCATCTCTTTATACAGGGAGGTTTGTCTCTGCAGAGAGCTGGTCTCTATCCAAAACGCTGACAAAGGATGGGCTGATACTGTTTTCTAATATAATCGCTGATCAAAACATGCTTGAAAAGAACCTTTTTGCACCCTTCAAAAATGATTTTTTATGGGAGAGAAAACAGATGTTAAAAATTAGTTTTATGGAGTCTGAGATATGCTGCCTTTTAATCTTCTGAGCTTTTTTCACTTTAGGTTCATTGACATGTCCTCATTTCACTGCCTCCACCATAATTAGAGTCTCTCAGATCTAGGGCACGTGTTTTGATGAACAGAGCACTGTTTGGGGACATCTCATTAGAGACTGATTTTCACACAGAGAAATAACAAAATGGGATACATTGTTTTGTTCGTTTTTCTCCCTTTACCACATGGAACATTACTGTCAACACATAATGGCCAAACACAGGTTTTTCTTCAGGAAAAAAAGGCCAGAAAACAGCAGCACCAAACTTGTGTAATAGAAAATAGAGCACGATCTAATTCTTGAGAAATTCTACAATTACCTACATCTTTTGACTAGAGTCCTGCTGAAAATTTATTTCTATGAATGTTTTCAATATAACTGGAACATTCTGATCTTGCAACTGGAAATCAGATGGGTTTATGGAAACCTGTAAAATCCCTCATTCTCAGCAAAGAAATGTAGTTTTGACACCTTTCTAAAGATGAATGTCTGCCAACCTAGGAATGTGGGATGGCTGATGCTCTTCAAACATTCCTCTCTAGAGCTTTTGTTTTCTAGGCTTTCTCTTTGGTTTTTTAAGCCAGTATCTACCATGTTAATGAATTCTCACAACAGGGATTTGTTATCACTAAATTAAGGTAAACTGGAGGAAAAAAAATGGTCTTGCAGAAAAATAAACTTCCCAGTATTTCATGTAAGCTTTTTAAATGATATTAACTATACACTTATTTATATTGTGAACTAAAAACAATACTTGACAAATCATCTTACAGATGACTGATTGAAAAAATATTAATGAACATTTAACATTGATTGCTGTGAGCACAAGTTAAAAATCCAATAAACGGAAACCTTCAAACCTTTATTTGCACTTTTCTTTCTTTAAAATAAATCACAATTACATAAAACAAGTGTTTTAAATTCAACTCCCCTCCCACTATTGTACCCAAGCCTGGTCAGTTCTAGCTTCTAAATCTCTCTTCATCAAATTCAGCTTCTCCTCTCACTGACCAGGTCAGCCTTTCTTCATCTCCCTGTCTGCCTACTTTTTACAGTATTATTTATTATTCTTTATTACGAAAGGAACACATGTTCACACTAGAAAAATTTCAAAATGTAGGAAAATGAAATGAACAATGATTGCTAAAACCAAGAAGCAATCATGGTTTCGGGGAGATAAATGATAGCCAGAAGAGAAGGGAAATGACTCCAATCAGACATTCCCCAAGTACAGAAGAATGAAGTGATGATTCTGAATTTCCTATTTGTATCTTCCCATAATGGAATATTGAAGAACTTTCTTTATTCTTGAATCTCTCAGGTTTTTTTACATTAAAATGGTGAAGGCACTTAGAGGACACAACCACACCTCATTTTCTCCCTACTAGTGTCCCGGCTCACAGTCAGCTGACTGACTGAGAGGTGAATGAGGTGATGATGCTAAAGAAATCATTGTAGCTGAATGAAAACTGTTTTTCCTTCACTAAAGGAAAAGAGTTTGGGACCCTGGCAACAATCAAAGGCCAGTCTTGAGCAAGTTCCTCTCTGCAGTTTTGCAATGGTCCCTTCCCTAGGGTGCAGTGCTGACTAGTGGAAAGCAAGGCAGAAGGCGTCAGGCAGTGAGGCTCTTGTGAGTGCTTACACAAGTGAAATCTTCAGGAGGGCAGGAACTTGCTTTTAAATGCTGTGCTTCCAGAACCTATGCAAGGCACACAGTCACTCAATTTACTGCTTCTTGAATGAATGGACAGATGAGTCAATGTTCTGATTGGGTTGAGATCTGCTCTCTTACAAACATGTCTTTTCACAGCTTTCTCTGTTTACGAGCATGTTCTCAAAAGTAAACTCCCATCTCCTTATTCAGATACTTGATTTAAAAAGAAAATATACTAGCCACAGGTAATTGAAATGATTCAAACTCTAGATTTTTTTCATTAATATTAAGAAAATATATTCACTCCATATCATTTAAAATGTAATAAACTACAGAATCCTTTAATATTAAATTAGTGATATGTCTCTTTCCTTAATTTTACAATGAGGGTCTCTGAAAAACGTGCCATAGCGCTGCATTGTCCCACAGGGTAACCATTAGCCAGTCACCTATGGTTATTAAATTTAAATTAAATAAAAATCTAAAAATCAGTTGTAAGAAACACATTTCAAGAGCTCAGTGGATTTGTGCTACCACTATTCTTCTGGACAACAAACACAAAGAACACTCCTATCATCACTGGGCAGCCCTGATTTAGAGCTGTAATAGCCCAATTAGCAAGAGACAGAGGGAAAGGTACAGATGGAAATCGTTTAACAATTAATATATGCATACAATATGTCTACAGGGCTATCACACAAAAACTGATAATGTGAGTTTCCAGAAAAAGGAAGTTATCAGCTGGGACTGGGGATGGGGGGAAGAGAGTAAGATTATTGTCTACTGAGTTCTCTTTTGTACTTTAAAAATTTTATAGCATTTGAATACTAATAGGTATTCAAATATATTATTATTATTATTATTATTATTATTATTGTCATCATTGTCGTCATCATCATCATCATCATCACTATTATTATTATTTTGGTACCAGGGATTAAACCCAGGGGTACTTAGCTACTGAGCCATATCCCCAACCCTTTTTTCATTTTTTAAAATTTTGAGACAGGATCTTGCGAAGTTGCTTAGAGCCTCACTACATTTCTGAGTCTGGCATTGAATTTGCAATCCTCCAGCCTTAGCCTCCCAGGACACCGGATTACAGACATGCACCACTGTGCCTGTCAAAAACATTTTGAGCATTTAGTCTTTGAAGATTTGTTTTTCACATAAGAATAATTTAACACTTTTGTCAAAAAACTGAGTTAACATTTTCAAAAAGATAATTATAAAATCTTGAAAGAGCTTTCTTCTAACAACAACTACAGCTGACTAAGGAAGCAGGAACCCTGGCGTGTATGTTAAAAATGAATGTTCTCCTCTCACAAAAGTCCTAGGAGGTAGAAGAGAAGGGAAATGACTCCAATCAGACCTTCCCCAAGTGCAGAAGAATGAAGTGATGCAGTTTTATCTGTTTCACTGATAAGAAAAGGAAGGCTGAGAGAAACTAGGGCCCTCTCCCAAGGTCACAGGGCAGAGCTGTTACGGAGCAGGAATTCACAAAGAAGTCAGAACCAGTTGCCAAGGGACCTCCCAGGACTGCCTCTCTGAGAACTGTTTATGGCACACATGTCTATTTTGACTTTCAAATAAAATCCACTGGACCTTGGAAATTCTGTGAACTATTTAAGGCAGAATGGTCTGACAATTTTGTGGGCTTCAATGGAAAGCACACTTCCAGGAAGACTGGAACCCAGATTTGGGTCCTAGCCTTGGCCCTCTTAGGAATCAGCTCTCTGACCTTCTTTGGAAATATGATAAGCTCTCTGGGGCTTCTAAGTAAACAAAAGTAAGAGGCTGAAATGATTGTCAAGGTCCTGCCTGGCTCTAAAAGTTTATATTTGGCTGAGAAGATTAGGAAATGTGCTAAAGTTGTTTTGACGTTTAAAAAATATTTTTTAAAACCTAAGCTGAACCTTTCCAGGAGTCAGGCACGTCCCTGTTTTCCTCCATGTCGCATATCTGATTGCATTTTCCTTCCACCACAGAGCCCCCAGACCTGGGAAAGTACAGAGGTCAAGATAAAACACCATCCACACAGTAAGGGCTATCAAAACCCAAAACAATGCTAAGCACCTAAAAAGCCAACAGAACAAAAAAACATACTGCCCTACAATTTGGATCTGATAGCTACAGAAAGTAGGGAATGTCAAAATTGATCAACATGAGGACAGTAAAGACCTCTTTAACATATAATTTCTTCTTAAAAATTGCTACTATAGGAAAATTGAGTACTAACATAAAACATGTAGATATACCATGATTACAAGAAAACAGTTACAGAATGCTATTATAGCATGACTTTATTTTTGTGAAATACAGCAAAATGTTCCCAAACCAATGACTACATATATGTAGAGGTATATCTCTATATAGGTTGGGTGGGTGTACCTCATTTTTGGTCAATGAGAAAAGGAAGAGAACTTTTACATTTATATAATTTGGTGTTACTGAATTTTGGGGTATAGCGAGCATATTTTACTTTTGTAATTATAAAGCCAATAAACAAAAGCAAATTAAATGTCAGCAGCTATGGCAACGATTTGCTAAATCTCACTTGCTGGTTTATTCATTCTCCTGAGTCCAGCTATTGCATTCAATTTTTGAAGAACAGCACCACCCTGTCTCCTGTTTTTAATCAGACAGAACTAATCTAGCTCCTTCAGGGCCCTTCCTCTGGTTTTTGCACTTGGCTGTTCTGGCTGCAACCCTGTCACTATACTGTTCTGACCTTCAGGATCTAGGTTGTTTTTTCCTGGTTGTCCAACCCCAAATTTTGCTACCTCCAGAGTTTGGGGAAACAGTGCTACCATGGAATGAATTCAGCATCTGGGCAGACACATTTTCGTTTGAATCTTCTTTTGTTGCTTGGGTGCACATCCCTGGGCAAGTTATCAAATTTAAGCCTCAGGTCCCCTCACCTTGAAATAAAAATAATAGCCTCAATTTTATTTTATGATTAAGAATAAACTGTACACAAAGGGTTTACTTTACAACCTGCGCTACTTATTTGTTGTGGGCTATTATTCTTACTTGGGGATTTCTGTGGATCCAAGTAAAAGAGAGAACATATATCAACAAAGATGTTTGACAAACCCCAGATGTTCTTGTATGTTCACATTCTTTTCCTCATTATTCATAAATAATTTATTTCACTTCCCTATGAACTTAATCACCAGTACAAAGTTATTTATTACTTCCAGAAAAATGTTACTCCTTATATTCCATTTCACTGTGTGATTTCATAAATGGAGGGCTAGCTTTCAATTTCAACTGCAAATCCCTAATTGTGATATATGCTAAAGAAAATCAAACCTAAAGGTGGAGGGAGAAAAATAGTTAAAAAAAAAAAAAAAAAGAAAAAAGAAAAGAAAAGAAAAATCTCACTTGAGGGAAATTCTCATGGATTTATAATCAAAGAAAAATTTTAAAATTTGGGAGTAATCACTGGAAAAATCCATAGATTTGCTGGGCATGGTGGTGCACACCTGTAATCCCAGCAGCTCTGGAGGCTGATGCAGGAAGATCAGGAATTCAAAGTCAGCCTCAGCAACCTAGTAAGGCCCTAAGCAACTTAGTGAGACCCAGTTTCTAAATAAAAAAATATATAAAGGGCCAGGTATGTGGCTTAGTGGTTAAGCACCCCTGGGTTCAATTCCTGGTACAAATATATGTGTGTGTATATGTGTATATATATACATATACATATATATACATACATATATATTTATATCTATATATATACATATATATTTATCTATCTATATATATTTATCTATATATATGTATATATACATATATATATATTTATATCCATAGATGTACCTGATTCTAGTGTCCCATTTTGAGATTTGTGTCCTTTTCTTCAGCTATGTCTAATTATGATGAGATTCCCCCCTTCAATGAAATACAACAGTTTAAATGAAAATAATTCTGGTTTCAAAGAACCACTGCAGTTAGAAAAGAAATCCTTTTGCTTTGAGTTCAATAGTTATTGATATATTCTTATGCAGTGCACATACACTTAAATGTATGCTTGGCCTCAAGGAACAACCACATTCTAATAAAGATCAATGAATGGAATGCCAATCAAAGACAAGCCACAAAAATCCAATTTCCTTTCCTAGGACTTCCCTGTGCTACAAGAACAGTGGGGCTCAGCAGATCTTAGAGGTCTTTAGTAACCTAAGCATAGGTGCAAGAAACAGTGGCAAATTCTTCTTCAAAGGAGTGTTGGGGTGGGATATGGGACACTTCAGAGACCTGACAAGTACTCCCCAGTTACCAGGATTACAATGACAATGCTACAGAATGGTATTTACGAAACAAGACAGACATTTGTTGGATATTATAGGTTGCCCCATGAGAACTGCTCCACAGTTCTCTCTTCTCAGTCAGGTTGGGTCAGGGGCCTGAAAACATTCTGGTACGGAATCACTGGTACCATCACTGGTATGGACAATGTTTATACAGACAATGGTAACTCCTTGACCTAAGACAGTTACATCCTGAAAAACTTATCACAAGTCAAAACTATCGTAAGTCAAACTGCATTCAATACTCCATTAAACCCATCTTAAAGTTGAAAAATCATTAAGTTGAATAACTACAAGTTTTATTTATTGCAGCTATAAACTGAGAATAGGAACCAGAACAGGAAACCTTGTCAAGGTCATAAAACAATTGTGTTGTAGTAAGAGTAATGAGCAAAGTCCTATAAATAAAATACTTAAATATTAGAAAGCTTATCAACCAAGAATAAGGTGACAAACATAGGAATGCAGAAGTTAATAAAAACCTGCAGATATAAATGCTAAGAGAAGTTGCTGATTTCTTCTTTGCTTTCTAATGGCATTATGCATGTGGCACATTTAACTAAATATTGCTAAATTAACTGGCTGTATTAATTCCCTATGGTTGCTGTAACAAATTACCACCGAATTGATGACTTCAAACACATTTTTACTCTTTTAATGTCTTGGAAGTCCGAAGTCTGAAATCAGCTGCACCTGGCTGAAGTCAAAGCAGAGACCACTTCCTGTGGAGGCTTTTGCCTTGTCTTTCCCAGCTTTTAGAGTTGCATTCCCTGTAGCTCTCTCTTAAATCTTCAGACAGCAGCACAGCCTCTGTCCTCAATGACACCCTGACTTCTCAGTAGTCAAATCTCCCAGTGCCTCCCTCTTACCTGGATACTTATGATTGGATACAGGACCCACCCAGATGGTCCAAGATAATCCCCCAGTCTCAGGATACTTAACTTAGTCATATTTACAAGTTCTCTTTTGCCATAAACAGGAACATTCTCAGGTCCTGAGGATTAGGACCAGGGCATTCAGTGGTTATTACTCAGCCTATCATACTGGCTAACTCAACTTTTGAGATACAAATGATTATAAAATGAGCATCCTATCCTTGTCCCAGTCTCCATGTCCAAATCGTTAGTATGTCTGTGCAACACATTGTCTATGCTCCTTTAGTTCTGTGCTAGCTTTCATTTTATGTTGTCTCTAAATAGCCTTTTGAAGGTGGGGATGGTGGAAGAAAAATTTAACAGAGTTTTTAAAGAGTTACATCACATTTCCACATCTAATCACTTCAATCTGCACTGAAATCAATTATTCAGTGTTATGATTACTTACGGAGCCAGGAAACTCTTGCAATTTTTTTTTCTTTTATTTGCGTTCCTTAGCACGTACAGAAATCTTTTAATTCGGGCATGGTGGCACACACCTGTAATCCCAGTGACTTGGGAGGCTGAGGCAGGAGGATCTCAAGTTCAAAGCCAGCCTCAGCAACTTAGACCCTGTCTCTAAATAAAACATAAAAAGGGCTGGGGCTTTAGCTTAGTAGTTTAGCATCCCTAGGTTAAATCCCTGGTACCAAAGGGGGAAAAAAAAAGAAATCTTTTTTTTTGTGGGGGAGGGTGTCATTTTATAGAAACGTCTTTTTACTCAAAAAGAATCTGTTGCTCTGACCATTTAACAAGTTGTATACAAAGCACTGGGACTATTTTGATAACATTTATACTAAACATAACATAATAACATTTTATACTAAAACAGCAATTTCTTTCCTTCTTTCCTTTTTTGTTTCCTTTCTTTCTAAAAAAACCTGAAATCTGCTTTTATTGTTGCCCCTATGGCGCAGCCACAATTTGGAAGGGATGATAGTGTTGATATAATACCCAACTTCAAACCAAGAGAAAATACAAATGCATCTGAAATGGCTTTCAGTGACACAATCCCTTAATAAATTAAGGAAACTGTCTGCTCATGGACAGATGGTTCATTTCACGTTCTTGACAAATTCTTCTCCTTTCTTGATGGAGGTTTTCAGCTCAGGAATGGCCTCCATGATCATTTTCTCTTCCAAAGAAGAGAATTTGCTGACACCCAGGTTTTTCTCTAGTCCTTTATCCCCAGCAACAATGGTGTGGAGAAGGACGTATGGTCTGTTTCAAGATTCAAAAGCAATGTGTTTCAGTGACATAATTCTTTCAAGGAAAGTTTGTTTTCTTATATCCACTTTAGCCAATCCAGGCAATTAAAGTGAGGCTACCTTGAAAAGTCTCCTGCAGAAATGCAATGATGTCAGAGATTCTGGTCTCTAATTTTAGCCTATCTTCCTATTAACTGCTTAAACTGTGCAAATATGGAGGCAAACAGAGGCTAAAAAAAAAGTATAATCTTAAAAATAGCCACTTTAGTACACAAATTAGTGCCCTCCTGAAAGCCTAGTAAGTGAAACATAAAGTTTATGAACAGTACATAGACCTGCTAACAGAAAACTACTAGGAGTGGCATAAAATTAGAATATGCTGTAACTCAACTTCTTGCTTTCCCCCACTTTAAAAAATATATCCCATTAATCTAATTTTCTTTACAGTTTTAGACGTATATGCTTGCCTTTTATGAAGATGTGTTTTCAAAGTTATAGACTAGAAGTGGCCTCATAACTTATCCTGACATTTTAGACACTTTCAGAAAGAATCATCTAATATCAGGTATAAAATTTTAAAAATCAATTTGGCAGATACCCTCAATTTAGTTGGTTTGTATCCAAAATGTCCATTTAATGTCTTGGAGATATTTTTTTTTCCAGTTGATATATATATACTACTTGTTACCTTGGGAAATGACACTGATCAAAAACAGGATTCATGGGGTGACTGGTAAAACCTAATCTGATAAATTTCCTGGCCAGACACAGTGGGACATACCTGCAATCCCAGCTGCTGGGGAGGCTGAGGTAGGAGGATCGAAAGTTCAAAGCCAGTCTCAGCAACTTAGCGAGGCCCTAAGCCACTCAGTGAAATTCAGTCTCTAAATACAATACAAAAAAGGTGTTTGGGGGTGTGCGGGGTAGAGATGTGGCTCAGTGATTAAATGCCCCTGGGTTCTATCCTTAGTACAAAAACTCTGAAAATTAGGATAGAATGCTGGAGTATAGATAATTCATTTCCAAGTAAGGGTAAGCAAATGTACATTTTGAGGAAAATCCTGCCCTTGCTTTCCTACTCCTGAGGGATCTGTGTCAGAATGAAGACCATGCAATCATGTCAGTCTGGGTCCTGCCCTTTGAAAAACCTATCAGTGGTTATCTTCCAAGCATTCCAGTTTGCTCTTGAATCAATCACAAATAATACCAGTGGTATAACGAAAATAAAGATTTGGTCTTTGTCCCCCAGTTCCTGGCATAGCCCTCCTCAAACACCTGGAATCTTAAGTGATAAGTATCTTTGTATTCTAATGGGATGACTCAAGTCTGGGAGGTTAGATCGAGACCTTCAGGATGGAGAGTGGTCACCAGAAAAACCAAGACAGGATTAGAACGGCGGAACTTTTAGCACCACTACCTCTGGAGAGGAGAGGGGCTGAAGATTGAATTGAATCATCAATCATCAATGATTCAATCAATCATGCCTACATAATGCAACCTCCATTAAAACCATTAAAGGATTGGGTTCCAGAGCTTCTAGGGTGATGAACATATTATGGTGCTGGGAGGGTGGTATACCTGAAAAGGCATGGAAGCTTGGTGCCACCTCCACATGACCCTCCCTTACTCTCAGAATCTCTTCCATTGGGCTGTCTCTGAGTTGTGTCTTTTATAACAAACTGCTAACCGTAAGTCAGCTATTTTCCTGAGTACTGCAAGTCCTTCTAGTGAAATGTAGAACCTGGGTTAGAGGTCATGAGAATTAACCCCCAAATTTGAAGAGGAGATGGACAAAAGTACATGTGGACTGGGTTTGGGGTTTGTTTGTTTGTTTGTTTGTTTGTAGTTGGAGGTGGACAACATACCTTTGTTTATTTTCATGTGGTGCTAAGAATTGAACCCAGTGCCTCACATGTGGTGGGCAAGTGCTTTGCCACTGAGCTACAACCCCAGCCCCAGGATTGGGGGTTTTTGACTGGCACCTGAACAGATAAGGGCAGTCTTGTGGGATTGACCCCTTAAACCTGAATTGAATTGTTGGACACACTGCTGGTGTCTGAGAATCAGAAAACACTCAACTCGAAATTTTGTCAAAGAACCAATCTGGAACACAGCTGAGAAGATGGGAAGTGAGACTGATCAGAAGAACATATAGTCATACTCTTCTCTCATCAGAGATACATGGCTGGAGACCTGTTGGCATGTCTGCTTAGCCCAGGAGCATGTTTTAGAGGTCCCAATGACTGAAGGGTGAGCATAAAAATGTCAATATTCTACATAAAAATCTGGATGTCAGGCTCACTTTGGTGAATTAGAGGATGGAATAGCGCTGACTTACGGTCCCACCAGGTAAAACAGGAGGTGGCGGCAGCTTTCCTCCCTCAAAGAGGTATGTGCCTCCTTGTCACTTAGAGTTTTTTCCTTTCCTTTCATCATCCATTTGTGCATCCTCACTTTGGGCCGTGGTACTGTTTATATTCTCTGCTCCATCCAGCTCAGAGTTCTATTCTTGGATCAATTCAGATCATCAGAAAGCTGCGGTCTCTGACATATGGTGCTGATCCGCTGCAGCAGATCTTGCACTGAGTCATGCATTGGCACCGTGCCCTCTCATTTCACCTGGCATTGCGGCAATAACTTGCTTCAATAAATTGCTTCTGTGGGTGTTACTCAAGACCACCACGTTTTGTGTTTCCATGTGAAATCCTACATAATTTTAGAGTCAAGGGATAGGAAGGGTTTTGTCATTGGAGGGGTTGCTATGTGTTCCACTCAGGAATAGAGAGAAATATGAAAGGAATCCCTTTGTAACAGGGATCATGAAGTCGTTCTGAATCAGCCAGGCAGCTAGTAGCACGCAATGTAGTGTCCTATTTTTCATGTCAATTGCTACGTTCTCTGGTGAGGACCTTCAATTTTTAAATAGTATTTTATAATTTTTTTTAAGGAGAATAAAGAGGAAACAGTAACATATGGATAAACTTGGCCCCAGTCCAAGTGCTGCTCCTAAGGGTAACTGTGGTTTTCCTTTTGTCCCTTTCCCTGGTTCTGGGCTTCTGTGTAGATGTGAGAAATGAATTAGGAGGAGGAGAGAAATGCAAAAGGGCATAAAGGGGAGAAGACATAGAAGAGCCAAAGGGAGAGAAGGGGACGTGAGATGCATTGACTGGATTTGGAGAGACTTTCTGGGTCCATTTTAAGAGGGAGAGAGTTTGGGGAAGCAGCTGAGAGCCATGTGAAAGGTCAGAGACACGGGAAAAGATGACTTTTAAATGTTTTATTAAATACAATGCATTTATTCCCACTTTGGATGTTTTCTGAGAGGAGAAGTAAATATTGGAATTATTTTAGATTATTTTCTCTGTTATACTTAGTTCTTTAAATGTGATAATGCTGGATCTAGATCAAAATAGGGCTGGTTGTACATCACATGGGTTGCATTTGTACTGTTTTTCTAGGGTCTCTTAAAGGTGGGGCATGAATGAATCAATAAGTGAATAAAAAAATGAACAGCCTTCAGTACTGGAAAGATAAAGCATGCTAATTATGTTATCTATGTCAAATTCCATGAATTGATATGACCCTTCAATCTGACCACACATGCCAGATAGATTAAAAGGAACTGACATCTCAAGTGAAGTTGCCCGACAACCTCACCATGACAGGAATCAAAATTCACCTGATATCAGTTCATTAATTTAAAGAATGATACAAGGTGCTTTTGAGGGCAAGGGACAGGCCAAATAGCCTGGGAATGGACAATATCCTACACCTGAACACTTGCTTCATTTTCCCCAAATAAAAAGAAATAGCATTTCCTACCATGAACTCTATATATAACATGTCACAATGTACACAGAGGGAAACCAACTTCATAACACGCTGTTAATCAACCACCCCCTTCAGCAACAGGCTTTACCAGAAAATTTGGATTTTATTATGCTTTATTTTTTATTTTTGGTGGTACCTGGGATTGAACAAGGCCTTGCACATACTACACAGTGCTGTACCACTGACCACACCCATGGCAGTCTTTTTTATCTTTTTTGATAACTGTTGATAAAAGGCAAGAGACTTTCTGCTAAATTTGCTCTTGGAAATTCCTTTTAATTTTAATAACACATTCTAAATCTCAAACATCTATAACAGGGGAATAACAGCCATCCAAATTTCACATGGATTTTGCATGGCGTAAGCTATAAAAACATTCCTCTGGACTTTATTATTTTTTAAATATTTTTTAGATGTTGATAGATCTTTATTTTTATTCATTTATTTATATGTGGTGCTGAGAATTGAACCCAGTGCCTCATACATGCTAGGCAAGCACTCCACCACTGAGTCACAACCCCAGCCCTGGACTTTATTTTGGATGACACTAAAGAAGATTTCCAAAGAAAACAAAAAATGTAATGATAATATTTCATCATGTGGGGAAATATAAATATGTTTTTAAACTTTTTGTTTGTTTGTTTTAGGTGCTGCGAATTGAACCCAGAGACCCTCTGCCACTGAGCCACATCCCCAGATCTTTTCATGTTATTCCGAGACAGGGTCTGGCTAAATTGCTGAGTCTAGCCTCAAACTTGCAGGCCTCTGCTTCAGCCTCCAGAGTTGCTGGGTTATAAGTGCGCCCCATCCTGCTTGGCCGTTTTAAACCGTTACAAAAATTCTTTGCAGGTAAAACATCAACTACAGTACAAATAAAAGTCAAATAAAGGAATGTTTCTTTGTTGTTTGTTCCGATTAGGCAAAAAAACTCCAATCATCCTGATCCCTTAAAAAGAAGGGTTCCATATTGAATCCATGTATACATTACAATTTCCTGAGGACATGGGCATAAACTAAACAGCAGCATTTATCAATGATTATATCCTTAGTATAACTACTATACATATAAAAGGTACCATGTATCAATATATTAATTCTATATTTAGATATTATTCTAGGGGAGATGTGGTGTGAAACACTGAATTAAGTTTTCCAAATTCTACATAAAACTGTCATAATGTTTGAAATTCTAAGCCAGTTAAATAATTTTAAGTGATAAAATAATTACCTCAACTAGTAAATTATCTTTTCCATCTATTTTCTGAGAAGCATTCCATAAATAATAGGATTTCAGAGAGGAAAGTTCCTTAAAAGTCATCTCAGCTATCCCACTCCTCAGTTTATACCCAAAGGACTTAAAATTAGCATACTATAGTAACACAGCCACATCAATGTTTATAGCAGCTCAATTCACAATAGCTAGACTATGGAACCAACCTAGATGCCCTTCAGCAGATGAATGGATAAAGAAACTGTGATATATAAACACAATAGAATATTATTCAGCCATAAAGAAGAATAATATGGCAGTTGCAGATAAATGGATAGAATTGGAGAATATCATGCTAAGTGAAATAAGCCAATCCCCAAAAAACCAAAGGCCAAATGTATTCCCTGATAAGTAGATGATGATATATAATCGGGCTGGGGGAGTGGGGGGTGAGAGAAGAATGGAGGAACTTTAGTTTCCGTAGAGGGAAATGAGAGAGGCAGTGGGCAGGGGTAGGAAAGATGGTGGAATGAGACAGACATCATTACCCTAAGTACATGTATGATTACATGAATGGTGTGAATCTACATCATGCACAACCTAGAAATGAAAAGTTGTACCCCATTTGTGTACAATGAATCAAAAGGCAGTCTATAAAAATAAAAAAATGAAATAAAAAAGTCATCTCAGCAAATCATTAATCCAATGATGGAATTAACATTATTGAATGAATATTTAAAGCCTGTTTTAAACATCCCAGTGTCTAAAAATCCATCAAGATTTAATGTATATCAATCTACTTTTTAACTTCAGTGCCTAGTACATTGCCTGACATACTACCAGAAACAGTAGGAAATTTTCACTGACCTTCCTGCAAACTATTTCTCCTTGTTAAGGCACCCAAGTTGAATTTTCAATAAATATTCCCTTCACTCTAACACCAGATCTTGGTAGGGTTACACCCCAGCCCCAGGAATTAAAAACTTGACTGAGTCCTGTCCAATCAAAGCATGGAGCCCCAGCTGCAGGGCTCACTCCAAGATCTGGCCCAGGATCTAAGCCACAACAATCAGAGCACATCTCAGGACTTATGTGACCTACTGGCAAGTACAATTCCATTGTCTGCCATTTGCACAAGATGCTGAGCTGGCAGCATTTATCAAGTAAAGGCTGAGAAAATAAGCCAAGAGAATGAAAGGGCTTAGATACTGACAAGCTTAGTAATGATGCCATTATTTGGGACCCCAATCCACCCCAAAAGACAAAGTGCTCCAGAAGACAAATCTAATCCTAGACTTATTTATTTATTTATTTATATTGTACCAGGGATTGAACCCAGTGGTGTTTTTTACCACTAAGCCACATCCCCGACCCTTTTTATTTTTAATTTTGAGGCAGGTTCTCACTAAGTTGCTCAGGGCCTCACTAAGTTGCTAGGGCTGGCTTTGAACTTGGAGTCCTCCTGTCTCAGCCTCCAAATTCGTTGGGATTTCAGGCATGTGCCACTGGCCTGGCTAACCCCAGACTTTCAACTTAATGTAAACCAGTAATCCTCAAATGCCTTCCTTTCCTCTTAAGCTACTTTTATCTACTGTTTTGTTCCCTAGAAAGGGGGAAGAGGGTCCTATTAAGGAAATTTACATAAGAGGTAAAGTTGTTCCATATGAATGACCCCAAAATGTGGGTCCCAGAGCTGGGGATTGCTGGTAGCTGGGAAGCTGGTGGTCGTTATCATGTGACAATAAAATAGATGCCTGATGTATCTTAAGCCTTGATTGTTGGCCTTGGGTTTAGCATATATAGCTTTTACAATGTGGAGGTATGGTCCTACTCTCCTTAGTTTTTCTAATGTTTTGAACATGCAGGGGTGCTACATTTTGTCATATGCTTTTTCTGTATCATTAAGATGATCATATGATTCTTAACTTTAAGTCTGTTGATGTGATGAATTACATTTATTGATTTCTTATGTTGAATCAACCTTGCATCCCTGGGATGAAACCCACTTGACCATGGTGCACTACTTTTTTGATGTTTTTGCATGTGATTTGCCATAATTTTATTGATCTTGATCTGAGGTTTCCTTTCCTTGATGTGTCTTTGTCTGGTACTGGTATCAGGGTGATACTAGGCTCATAGAATGAGTTTGGAAGGGTTCCTTCATTTTCTATTTCATGGAATAATTTGAGGAGTACTGGTGTTAATTCTTCTTTGATGGTCTTATAGATCTGGTCCTGGCCTTTTCTCTTTTTTTCTTTTCTTTTCTTTCATTTTTGGTACTAGGGATTGAACTCAGGGGCACTCAACCACTGAGCCATATCTCCAGTTCTATTTTGTATTTTATTTAGAGACAGGGTGTCACTGAGTTACTAAGTACCTCAATTTTGCTGAGACTGGCTTTGAACTTCTGATCCTCCTGCCTCGGCCTCTCTAGCCACTAGGATTACAGGCATTGCCTTTGCACCTGGCTGCCTGGGCTTTTCTTGGTTGGTAGGCTTTGATGGTGTCTTCTATTTCATTCCTTGAAATTGGTCTACTTAAATTGTGTATGTCCCCCTGATTCAGTTTGGGTAGATCATATGTCTCTAGAAATGTATTGATGTCTTCAAGATTTTATATTTTATTGGAATATCAATTTTCAAAATAGCTTCTGATTATCTTCTGTATTCTAGTACTGTCCACTGTGATATTTCCTTCTCGTCATGGTATTTCCTTTTTCATCATGAATTTTAGTAACTTGAGTTTTCTCTCTCTTTCTCTTCTTAGCATGGCTAAAGGATTAGCAATTTTATGTATTTTTTCAAAAAAAACAACTTTTTGTGTTGTCAATTTTTTAAATTGTTTCTTTTGTTTCAATTTCATTGATTTCAGCTCTGGTTTTAATTATTTCCTGTCTTCTACTGCTTTTGGTATTGATTTGTTCTTCTCTTCCTAGGGCTTTGAGATGAAATGTTAGGTCATTTGTGCATTGACTTTCTCTTCTTTTAATGAATGAGCTCAATGCAATGAACTTTCCTATATAAGCTAAACCCAAGGCCAACACCATTCTAATTAGAGAAAAATTGAAAGCATTCCTTCTAAAACCTGAAACAACACAAGGATGCCCACTTTCACCACTTCTGTTCAACAGCATTCTTGAAACTCTAACCAGAGCCATTAGACATAAGAAAGAAATTAAAGGGATACAAATAGGAAAAGATGAACTCAAATTATCACTATTAGATGATGACATGATTCTATATTTAATAACTAATTATATTTATTAACTAGTAAATATATTTAAATAACTAATAAATGAATTCAGCAAAGTAGTAGGATAAAATCAACACCCATAAATCAAACACATTCCTACATATTCAGTGATGAATCCTCTGAAAGAAACATTAGGAAAACCACCCTATTCACAATAGCCTCAAAAAAAAAACTTTGGAAATCAATCAAACAAAAGAGGTGAAAGACCTCTACAATGAAAACTACAGAAAACTAAAGAAAGAAATTGAAGAAAACCTCAGAAGACAGAAAGATCTCCCATGTTCTTGGATAGGCAAAATTAATATTGTCAAAATGGCTCTACTACTAAAAGCGTTATACAGATTTAAGGCAATTCCTATTAAAATCCCAAAGTCATTCTTCATAGAAATGGAAAAAGCAATCATGAAATTCATTCATAAAAATAAAAGATCCAGAATAACCAAAGCAATACTCATCAAGAAGAGTGAAGCAGGAAGTTTCACAATACCAGACCTTACATTATTCTACAGAGCCATAGTAACAAGAACAGCATGGTATTGGCACCAAAACAGACATATAGACCAACGGTACAGAACTGAAGACACAGAAACAAACCCACATAAATACAGTTACTTCATACAAGACAAAGGTGCCAAAAACATACAATGAAGAAAAGACAGCCTCTTCAACAAATGGTGCTGGGAAACCTGGAAATTCGTATGTAGCAAAATGAAATTAAACCCCTACTTCTCATCCTGCACAAAACTCAACTCAAAATGGATTAAGGACTGAGGCACTAGAACAGGGACCTTGTGCCTAATATAGGAAAAAGTAGGCCCAAATCTTTACCACGTCAGTTTAGGAACTGACTTCCTTAATGAGACTCCTAAAGTGCAAGAAGTAAAACCAAGAATCAAAAAATGGGATGGATTCAAACTGAAAAGCTTCTTCACAGCAAAGGAAATAATAAATAATGTGAAGAGAGAGCCTAAAGAAAGGGAGAAAATCTTTACCACATGCACCTCAGATAGAGTACTAATCTCCAGGATAAACAAAGAACTCAAAAAACTTAACACCAAAAAAACAAATAACCCAATCAATAAATAGGCTAAGGAACTGAACAGACACTTCACAGAAGAAGAAATACAATTGATCAACAAATATATGAAAAAATGTTCATCTCTAGCAATTAGAGAAATGCAAATCAAAAGTACTCTAGGATTGCATCTCACTCTAGTCAGAATGGCAATTACCAATAATACAAGCAATAATAAACGCTGGCAAGGATGTGGGGGAAAAGGTACACTCATACTTTGCTGGTAGGACTGAAAATTGGTGCAATCACTATGGAAAGTAGTACGGAGATTCCTCAGAAAACTTGGAACAGAACCACCATTTGACCCAGCTATCCCACTCCTTGTTTCACACCCAAAGGACTTAAAATCAACATACTACAGCGATAGAGTCACATCAATGTTTACAGCAACTCAATTCACAATAGCTAAGCTATGGAACCAACATAGATGCCCTTCAACAGATGAATGGATAAAGAAAATGTGGTATATATACATAATGGAATATTACTCAGCCTTAAAGAAGAATAAAATTATGGCATTTGCCCGTAAATGGATGAAACTGGAGACTATCATGCTAAGTGATATGTCAATCCCCCCAAAAAACAAAAGTTGAATGTTTTCTCTGATATGTCTATTCTAATTCACAATGGTGGGGAGGGGGGCTAGGGAAGAATAGAGTTACTTTGGATTAGGTAGAGGGGAGTGAAGGGAGGGGAGGGGATATAGGGGTAGGAAGGAAAACAGAATGAAAAAGATATTATTACCCTATGTGCATATATGATTACATGACTGGTATAAGTCTATATCATCTACAACCAGAAGAATGAGAAGTTATACTCCATTATGTATGATATGTCAAAATGCATTCTACTGTCATGTATAACTAATTAGAATAAATAAAAAAATTCTTAAAAAAGACTTTATTGGGAGCTTATGAAGACTTTATTGGGAGCTTTATTGGGAGCTTGGTCCATGGAAAGTAGAGCATGATGAAAATACACACTGCCAAGAGAAAATCTTTGCCTAGAACTTGCAACAGCTGAGAGTCTGGTGATCCGGGTTAAATAGCAACCCTGCAGGAATCAGTAACTCATTTCTACCAAGATGTTAACCTGGGTAATTTCTGGTTTGTTTGTTTGTTTTCTTGTGGTGCTGGGGATTTGAACTCAGGGCCTTATGCTTGAGAGGCAGGCACTCTACCAACTGAGCTATATCCCCAGCCCCAACCTGAGTAATTTCTAAGGCACTTTCCTGCCCCAAAAGTCTGTTAAAGATAAACAACCAAGTAAATATATAAGTCATATAGAAATTGATTATTTGAAGAATGAAAAATCTTCAGTCATTCTTCATGAAGATTCTAAAGGTTTTTTTTTTCCCCCTTTCTTTTTTCTTTTTTAGTGCTTAGGGTTCAAACCCAGGGCCTTGCACATACTAGGCACTCTACCACGGAGGCACAATTCAAACTCAGACTTTGCTTATACTGTGGAGGATAAATTGTGTTATGTCCCCATATACTTAATCATTATTTATGTTTTTAAGTCACTTTAGTTTTCTGTGTGATGATTTCAGACACACATATAAGCCTTCCATGAGAATTCTTCATGGTTGAAACCAAATATCTGTATTTTTTTTTAAAGCCACTTGCATTTCTTCTACTATCAAAGTACATTGTGTTTTTTAGGATTCTTAATAATTCCTTAATACTCAGACCAAATTTTTATGCATGCATTATTATTATTTTTAAATAATAGCAAAAAGCTTTACAGTCTAGCATGACAATGTTTTTTAAAAGATCTGTTATTATTTCTCAGAAAAAAACAACTTTGTAGAACCATCAACGGGAAGAAGGGCCTTCTTTACATAGCAGCCTTTCTGTAATTTGTCTACAGGAAGACCACGGGGGCAGAAATGAGTTTTAGAGGGTGAAAGGAGGCTCATGTCTTAAAGCTGAGTCTCTTAGTAAGACTGTGTATTTGCTTGCAGGAAATGCTGTCAGCAGGGCCACTGGGGGTGGACAGAGAAGCTGAATCCCCCAGACTACCTCCTGCTTCCACCCTGACTGAAACAAAAGACCAGCTTCATGTATTTCTTCTAAGAGTTTCAACTGTCTATCTCCCTGGCTACAGGTTTTATGTGTACATGTGTGTTCTTTGTTATAAGCACATTTGTCTTGTTTGGTTTCCACTTTATCCTTAATCTGTCATTTTCCCTCTAATGAAGTTAAGTATGCAAAATACTTAAATTTATGACCCCAAATTAACCAATCATGACATTTCTAGGACTACCAGTTTCAATCCATGGTAATACTGATGGGAGTATAAATATAATTTGGGGGGGAAAAAAAAAACTCTTGCGTTAGGCACAATGCCCCAAAATTGGAAAATAACTTAAGTAAGATACAAGGAAGAAAATGATTTTGAAGTTCCAGAGAAAAACTGAAACCAGTACCAGAATTTTGGTAGGCACAACACATGGTAGAGGAGAAGACCCAGAGGCCACCTTATGCTGTGATACAACAATGTGATGATGTCCCACAGACCTGAAATGTGGACCAGCCAAGGCTATTTAAAACAAGGGTGGTTAAGAGACTCTGGCTGTCCTTTCTGAGCCTGTCAAAGAACTTCCCACCTTTAGCAGTATTTACCCAAGGAGTGAACTTGCGGATGAGCTTCACTCTAATTGGAGGTGAATTTCAAAGTGGCCCACTAGCCAAACTATTAAAACTGATCTTCAAGCGTCCTTGCATGCTAAGCCCTCATGGACCCTCATTGAAGGCTCTTTACTGACCAATAAAAACTAGTTAAAGTCAAAGGACTAGTTAAAGCCAAAGGTCTGTGGTCTTCTGGACTCATTCTCCCCATCCAGGCTGCAAACTTCAATCCTTGGTAGCATAACCAAGGAACAGGGTTATGCTCTCTTACTTGCAAGGAATAAACTGGATCCTTAAAATAACTTAAAAAAAAGAAAGAGTAATGTATTGGGGGATTCCCTCTCTGGGGAAATGAAAGCAATCAAACTCTGATCTGGGAGGATTAGTTAGGTTTGTTGGTTTGTTTGGTTTTGTGGGGATTGAGGTTAGGTAGGTTAACATCCATCAAGACAAAGTGGCAGAGAACTTTCTAAGAATGGTCAAAACCATCACTGTAGAGGAACATGTCAGATACATGGTCGAGATTGATCCCCAACTGAAGAAACAGGAAATGATTCCCTAGTGTCTTTGAAATTCTGGGTTTGTATAGTGTGGATCTGGATCTTCCATGATGTTTTCCTCTTACCTTCTAGCAGAATATTTTGACTGAAAGTCAAAAGAAAGGTCTGGAAGTATACAGTAGATAATGAACTGACCCAAATAATATGCTTCTCTCAGAAAATACTAAAAATCTCCATGTTCCAGTTACATGCAAATGCCATGCACTTCCGTGCATCTAGGTTATCTGCAGTCTCCCCTCTGCCTGAAAGTCCCCTTCCTTCATGGCAAACCATTACTTACATGTGAGCACAGTCCAGTGTCACTTCTTTTTATGCCCAGGATCCTCTGCACAGTCTCTTCTTCTGCCCTATACCCTCAGCACCCAGCAGTCACCTTGGCTGCAGGGCTCATATCTTTGCTGCTATTTTATAAGTATCCTGTGTTTGCACCAGATCATGCATTCCTATAAATGTTTGCTGAGTTTGAGGATAGAGGAGTACAAGTTCATAGTCAGAGTCAACAAGGGAAATGATTTATGAAAGGGATGATACGTTTTTCCAAAACAAATTCTGTCAACTCCATCACAACTGAGTCTATTGAAAAGGCAAAACTAAAGACATCTCAAGAAACAAATGTAGCCCCATGAACTTGAGTTTTAAATTGATGAGTATAAGGCACAGGATTGAGCACAAAGAGAACCAAAAAGCAAAGGAGAGAAAACTGCAAGAATGATGATGAAATGCTACGGCTCAGAATGAGCAGATGTTTTTAAACAATGCAAAGGAAAAATAACCAGGAAATTTTAGGGGTACTGAACGGGAGAAGAGTCAAAAAGCAACAGGTCCACTGCATATGGCAGATTGGGTGAAATTAACTTACATAAGAGGGAAATAGATCTAATTTTGCCACTATAATGCTATTTTGCAGCTCTATCAAAGAGAATAAGCAAAAAAAAAAAAAAAAAAGAAAAAAAAGACATAGTATCTTTGGCTAAGAAGAAAACAAAGTCCAAGATGATGAAGCCTCTAACCCTACATAATGCAACCTTCTGAATTGTAGAACCATTACGTCTTCTCTACAGAATCAAAGAGAAAGAAGATTAGAAATGGGGTACAGGGAACCTGGTTATCAAAAAACACACACCAAACACACACACACACACACACACACACACACACACACCCGATTGAGCAGCCTGATATCAATACCCAGAAAAATAAACTGACAGATAATAGTTAACACATTTATTAGCATTTGAAGATGAATTATTGGCTGAGAGAAGCCACCATAGGTACTAAAAATGAGTGAACATAAACGATCATAGTTCTTTTTTGATAGTGTTGCTAGATTTGGCATTTTGATTGGGGAGTCACAGAAACAGTCTATCAAGATCTAAGCAAATTGATTTGTAGTAAGTTGAAATACTCAAAAATAATCATTTACTGTATTGATGGTACTAATATGCCATGACGCATAAGCCTTCCAATTCAGCCTTTTTCTTTTTTTTTACAGATTTCTTTTAATTTAATTTTTTGATTCATTGAACACAAATGGAGTATAGCAATTGTTTCTCTGGTTGTACACAAAGTAGAGTCACCCCATCTGTGCATTCATACATGTACACAGGGCAATGGTGTCTGTCACACATTCTGTTATTATTATTACCCCCCACCCCACCCCTCCCTTCCCTCTATACTCTCTATCCTTTCTCCATTCTTGCCATCATTCCACCCCACATTATGCATCATAATTCACTTATCAGAGAGACCATTCGGCCTTTGGATTTTGGGGATTGGCTAATCTCACTTAGCATAATAGTCTCCAACATCATCCATTTACCTACAAATGCCATAATTTTATTCTTCTTTATGGCTGAGTAATATTCCATTGTGTATATATACCACAGTTTCTTTATCCATTCATCTACTGAAGGACATCTAGGTTGGTTCCACAATCTAGCTATTGTAAATTGAGCAGCTATGGACATTGATGTGGCTGCATCACTGTAGTAATCTGATTTTAAGTCCTTTGGGTAAAGGCCAAGGAGTGGGATAGCTGGGTCAAATGGTGGATCCATTCCAAGTTTTCTAAGGAACCTCCACACTGCTTTCCAGAGTGACTGCACCAACTTGCACTCCCACCAGCAATGTATGAGTGTACCCTTTTCCCCATCAGCAGCTTGGATAAGAACATAGAAGGCACAGTGTTCAGGTTTTATATCTCACTCAAGCCAGGAAGGACAGAAAATATTTCAATGTTAAAAATCAGGGGGCTGGCGTTGTGGCTCAGTGGTAGAGCGCTTGCCTAGCACGGAGGAGGCACTGGGTTCAATCCTCAGCACCACATAAAAATGCATAAATAAATAAGCAAACAAACAAAACAAAGGTATTGTGTCCATCTACAACTAAGACTATTTTTAAAAATCAGGCTTGAAAATTCCCAGAAAAACAGAATAATGGATGGAAAATAAGACAAAATTAAAATTTCAATCCACAAGATAAATTCCTTTTTCCCTCATAGTATTCCTGTTGTCAATGAAATAATGAAATATATATTTTGTATCTATTAACCAAAATAAAGGATAAATAATCTTTCTATAAACACATTAATCAGGCCACTCAAAGATGGTGAAGAATCTGAAAACTCTATCTTGGAAAGATTCCAAAACCTGAGATGTTCAGCCAGTAAAAGAGAGTTTCATGACATGACATAACCTTTAAACACACAGGAAGGTAATATGTGAAAGAGGTATTTGCCTTATGTGTGGATCCCAACTAGGCATAAGTAGAATAAAATATTTTTAAAAGCAATAACTTCTAACTAAGAATTTAAAAACAACTTCCTCCTATTGACAATTTTTTGAAGGAACCAGAGGTTTCAGAAATACTTGGTTCATCTTTTTTCAAAAAAAAATATTTTTCAGTTTTAGAGGGTCACAATATATTTATTTTTATATGGTGCTGAGGATTGAACCCAGTGCCCCACATGTGCAAGTCAAGTGCTCCTTAAAGCCAGAAAATTTCAAGTCCAGCTTAGAAAAGGCCTATTTTCCATGCTGTAGAAATTTTGGCCCCAGTATAGTAGTTCAGATGACTTCTGTCTTTCAACCAGAAGATTTTTATGATTCTGAAGTGAGGCATAGAGCCTGTATCAAGATAAAAACAGAATAACAACAACAAAAAAAGAGAGATGAAATTAACATAAATCTGACACTTGGAAAATGCTGTCTTTTCTTTCAAATCTCTCAATCATTTCATCCAGTCCCCCAGAGCATATCTAGTTACACATCACCTGGTGCTTCTACAATCTGGACCTAGTCTTAGAGTTCCTCATAGAATGTGCCTACAAAACTAAACCATTGTGAAACAGTGCATTGTGATCCCACTGCAGAAAGATGGTGGGATGCTCAGAATTCTGTATGCAAGAATAGAAATGTATAGGTTGTTATCAGAGCTATGTGTACCTAACGACTTCACTGTGAGTTGTTTACCTGATGATGTAGGAACATGTCTGCTGGTGGCTTGCTTTCTGTTCAAAGAGGGTGCACATCACATCCAATGAGTTACTCTCCACAAACATACCCTAACTCAGGTTCCTACCCAGATGTCACTGCCTACAGCATTGACATTAGCATCCTTCACTTAAAATAGACACAAATGATTGATGCTCACTTATAACAGCATAATTACACTAAAACGTTAATATGTTAAAATCCAGTCACTTATAATGTATTTTAAAAAATTCCTATGAGTAAGGAAAAATTCCTATGAGTAAGGAAAAAATTCCTATGAGAATACTCACCAGGGTATTCTAATTTCTAGCATTAATTATACATCTGTTCCTTATAATAACAGATGAAAGTTCTACTCAGTAAACCGAAACACTTAGGAATTCTCCAAATACCGTTGGACATACATTACAAAGAGGGCATATTATAATAATTTTTATTAATGGTTATAAAAAACTTTTATGGAAGAAATTTAAAATTTTTATTTTTAGAATTAAAATTTTAGAATTTACATTCTAAATGGAGAATTGCAATTAAATTCTAAAATTTCTAAAATGATGTTTTCATTTAAGACACTATAACTGACATTTTTATTATGGAACTGAACCATTCTAATCATTGCTACATTATATTTGGAGGGTACTATGGAAGTAGTTAAAAATAAAGGCTTTGGAATTGGAACAGCAGGAAGAAATCTCAGCTCCATTACTTGCTAGCTAGGTGTGTAATTTAGGGAGTAACTAAACCTCTTTGAGTATGTGTCCTTGCCTGTAGAAACAAGGAAAATAATTCTGACTACATCATGGGGTTGTTCTGAGAACTCAGCTTATAAAGCTCCTGGCACAGAGTGAGCAAGCAGCAAAAGAAAACCCATAAACTAATAAGCACAAGTAAAACTTTGTAACATGTTATAGGCCTGAGACGGCCAGGCTGCAAGCAACCCAGTGTGGCCCCTTTCCTATTTCACACCTTTGCTGATGTCCTTGTGGCATTACATAGGAGTCAGTCTTCAAGCTGACCTCCTGAGGGATCCTTCTCCGATGATCATCCTCATTAGTCAAGAAGCATGCTCTAATATTTCCTTTTCCCCCTCCATCTTTAAAAATGCCCTTCCTTGACCCCCATCATCTCCCTCCTGCTTCATGTAGTCTGAACTTTTGGCTTCTCTTTCCAGCCAAGTTCCAAGAGAATCCCCTAGAAGGTTGGGCTCCACTCCCCTACTTCCCATTCCACTTGCATCAAAATGGCTTCTACCACCTGTATCCTAAAATTGCTTTTATTCAATCATCAGTACTAGGGGTTGAACTCAGGGGTGCTTAAACAATGAGCCACATCCCCAGACCTTTTTTATATTTTTATTTTTTGAGACAGGGTCTCATCAAGTTGTTTTGGGCCTAAGTTGCTGAGGCTGCCTTTGAACTTTCGATCTTCCTACCTCAACCTCCTGAGTCACTGGTATTACAGGCATATGCCGCCACACCCAACTTTCAAGTGGTCAGTCTTACCAATCATAACAGATATTTTTGCATCCTCTTTTTCTTAAGTTCCAAGTATTAAACCCAGGGCCTCAGGCATATGAGGAAGCCCTCAGTTCACATCTTAGTTTGCCTGTCAGCTGCTTTCAAAACTACTGATCATTCTCTGTTCTTTCCTTCTTGAAATGCTCTTTTCTTTTGAGTGCTGTGATTTGTCCTCTTGAGGGTTTCATCTTATTTTCCCTTTCTGTACTAGACCACCGAATTCTGTAGTTTCCCAATTCTGTGCCTCATTCCTCAGTTCTAGTCTCTTTTCACTGTACACTCTTTCCCTATATGATCACATTGTCTCCCATGGTTGAGTCCAACAACTTCTTAAATTTCCATCTCAGCCAGACCCACTCAGTTTTCACTCCAGATTCACATACCCAACTGTACATTTATGGTTCCACTGTAGATGTCCTACAGCATCTCAAATTTAACACATCTAGACTTTAATCCTTGAGATTCTCTCTCAAAACTGTTATTTTTCTAGTTTTACCATTCAGTTCATGGCACCTCCATTCATGGAGGCACTCAATCTGAATTCCAAAACATGGCCAACAAGGTCCTGAATGAGTGGCCCTAGACTGCCTCTTCACCCTTCTCATGCATTTCTCCCTTAGAAGCATTCTGTTTAAGATATACTGGTGGCCTTGGGATCCAGGAACCTGCTGAGCTTTTGTTCATCTTTAGGTCTTTGCTAAGTGTTCCCCCTACTTAGAATAGTCCCTTACTTTCCCTAGCACTTCTAGACACTTAGGTTATCTGGTGAACTACTCCTTATACCCAGGGTCATTAAATAACATTAATGACCTCAGATGACATTTGATGACCTGGGTATTGGCATTGTATGACATTTAAATGTCATTTTTCTCCAGAGGTCTTCCTTGAACATCACTCCGTGATGGAGCTACTGCCCTTGCAATATGCATTTATAACATCCTGTTATTTTTCCCTCATAGCAAACACTGCAATTTGAATAGCTCTGCATCTGTTTTTCTTTGTTTAATGTCTCTGTGAAATGAACTCTCCCGCAAGAACCACACTTGTTTTGTTCACTTTACCCTCCGGGTATAACAGGTGCAGGCACATGAGGTTTCTCTGAGATGCAAGCAATGCATTCCTTTCTTCCCATAAAACAAACAACACCATCTTTCAAATCCAAAGATAAACATTATAGGACTCCAGTAAGTTCTTTAAAAATTTGTATCAGTGTATTATAGTCATACATAATAGTGGGATTCATTATATTGTATGTGTATATGCACATAATTTGATCAATCTCATTTCCCCAGTAACTTCCCCTTTCCTTTCCCTCCTCTCTTCCCCATCTACTTGCTCTATTCTACTTCATCTCCCTATTATTATTTCAATTAATGCATTATAATTATACAGATAAGCAGGATGCATTTGTGTTATATTCATACAAGGACATAAAATAATTGGATAGATTTCATTCCTCAGTACTTCCCCTTGCCCTCCCGCCTCCCTCCCTCTTGATTCTCTTCCTGTACTCTTGGTCTTCTATTTTCACGAGAACTCTTACATTTGAGTCAAAATTGGAAGAGTCTTAAGCAATTAGTTGTATCCAAAATAGTCATTTATGCAAACTTAGAGAAAGACTGTCTCATGTCTTAAAAAAATAACAGGATGAGGAAGATAAAGATTTCATTTACTGGTTCATAACCCAATTAATTTTATAATTTTACATTTTCAGTGTTCCATTAAGACAATGGCATTACTTATGAACTGTACTTGAAGATAACATAAATATACATGAGTTTACAAGTAACTTTTATATTTAAAAATCCATATATTCTTATAAAAGAAAACCAATATTAATATTTGCATATATGTATGTATGTGCATAATTCATTATTACACTTAAAATATTTCTACTCTTAAAAAAGAAAAATGTCCAGATTATATATGCTTGAAATTTTGTTTTAAAAAATTAAATTCTTCTCATTAGCTAGCTAAAATAGTTGATTTAGCACTATAAAAGTAAATACCCTTCCCTTAAAAAAAATAAATGGAGCCATGGAAATGGAGATTTCTCTGACTCCAATGACCTCAGCAGCATCTGCTTCAATTACCTTCTGAAAATGAAATAACCAAATTACCATTCAGCTTTCTGCTGTGCTAACACAATTAGTCTGAAACACAAAAATTCATCTGCTTTATATTACATATTATACAACTTCTAAAACAAATCCCTTTCTAGCTCTAAATTGTAAAGGACACACACCCTGGTTGTTATAATCAACATAAAATTCTCATACACATAGGAAAAATTAATGGAATAATTAATGACTTAGCTCAAGTCAGCCACAACAGTGATTGAATTTATATCACTCCACCTATTCAAAAGGGGAGCAATCAATTTTGATTCTATTATGCTTTGAATAACAGATGTGTTCTTGAAAATGTATGTGCAAATTGTATTTTTAAAAGCCATCGAGTGATTTAGAAATACAATTAGAGCTTTTTTTAAATTTTTTGGTTTAGAAAAAAATATTTAAAACATGAGTAACTGACCCCTAATTCCACTACTTTATAAGTTCACATTTTGGCCGCCTAGTCTATCAGGTATTCCATAAACACACTAATAAAAACCATGTTAGTTTTATTGACATAATCCACATTCTCATTTTCTGTTTTTTCTATATTTAAACTTACCTCTTGCTCACCATTCTCCTAAACAATTCTTGTCTCCTATATAGCCATCAAGCTCACATTTCTTACGTTGGTCCCTGATACCGCCAGTCGATGCTATCTTTGACTTTTCCTCAAATGAAATCACGTGCATGATTCTAGAAGCACAGTAACTGAGAAAAGACCCTTTTCTTTCTCTCCACCACCTTCTGCTTCCAAAGCTGTCTAGATCCCATCTTGCTCTAGGAAGACACCCAGGGAGTCACCCAACCAAACTCACTTGCTCTCCCTTCTTGTTCCTAGAACACTCAGAGGCAGGCTTTACTTTGATGAGAAGTCTGACTTAGCTTTGTTTGGTGCTGAATCATGTTTGCAAATCGTGGACCAACCTGGGTCTTGCTAGGTTTCCTTAAACCTGGTCCAACTGTTCATTCCACTACTATTTTCATTTATGTATGAGAAGCAAAAAGTTCAAACATGTAGGGAAGGCTGCTGCATGCTCCCTGATGTATCACAAAAACAAGTGCAAAAAGACAATGGAATCCTGTTTGGGTTTTTTTTATTCAAACTATACATGAAATGGTAAGCAAAGGAAAAGAGAAAATGTGTGATCAAATTCTCTGTGGCTCAAGCACCAGATCACTACTTTCACAACAGAAGTGCCCAAGCTGGGAATTTCAGCTATTAGAGTTTTTGACCCTGAATGTAGGGACAAAATAAATACTAGGGGAATTCTTGTCACATTACAAAAACTGTAAGATCAGGAGACTGTTGACCTTTTTTGGATGGAATACAGGGATGTACAAAGTTTCCAAGGCAGACCAGAGATTCCCTAGTTCGTTCCAAAGTTCCTCAGAATGCCTTTGTACTAAAACAGAAGATACCAGGTTAGTACTTAAATACATTTAATCATTTTATTATTTAGATCAGTGATTTCTACTTATCCTTGAACTGAGAACTCATAAGGTTCTATAAAATTCAATTCAACACACCTTAATGAAGAATACAACATGATGATTAAGAGCATGGGCAGGGAGCTCATGTACACCTGGGTTGAGACTTGGATCTGCCACGACATAGTTATGTGACCTTGGGCAAGTTACGCAACATGCGTGAGGCTTGGCATCTTTATCAGTAATTACCATGATAACAGGAACTACTTCATGGGAGTAATTAGAAGATTACATGAGAATGCAAATTAGTCTCTGTTACATCGTAAATATTCAATGAATGCTAACTATCATTCATAACGAATGACTGGTGACCAGCAGTTTAAGGAACAAAGCTATACTCCGTAAGGAATATAAAAATAAAAAAAGCCCAACAATAGTGACAGACAAATAAGACAGAAAATGTATTACTGGGTGTAACCCAAAACAGATGGTATTAAAGACCCCAAGAGAAGGCATAAGGAAGACCAGCAATGTCCTCTATGTTTGGTGGCAGGGGAGGGCACATCTAGTTATGGGGTGGAGGATAAATGAAACTGGAAAAGCCTCAAGGGGACACTGCCACAATTCAAGATAGGTTTGACAGAGTGATGTTCACATTACTGTATATAGGGAGAGAATGGTAAAGGGCAGATTTTTGTATACAGAAAGCAATTGTTCTGAGGGGCAAGGTGCAAGATACAGAAAAATCAAAGTAAGAGACAAGACAGAAGGATAGGGATGAGCCAGATTGTGCCAAACCTCAAAAGCAAAAAAACAAAAAAAAAAAGAAAAAAAAAAAGGAGCTGGGGCAGGCACAGAAGGGACATCATCTGAGTTTGCCCAGGAATACCAGCCTGGTGAGTTGAGGGGAAGGGTGTGAAGTTAGGACAGAGGAGGTGAAGATTGCTTGTTGGAATTTTCAAATGCTTTCTACTCTGAAGCTTCAGAGCTGGGGAGCATGAAGCATTTTCCAGTCTAGAACTCAGTTTTCTCTTGCTGGAGAGTCACGGCACCAGCAAAACGAAAGGTCTCAAATGATTCATGTCTCACTTCAGTTTGTGCTGCCTGAAACAAAAATTCTGCAGATTGGGTGGCCTGAACAACAAACAGTATTTCTCACAGTTCCAAAGGCCAGGAAGTCCAGGGTCTAAGTGCTGACCAGTTTGGTTCTTGTGCACAGCCTCTTCCTGGTTTACAGATGAATACTTTCTTGCTGTGTCATGCCATGGTAGAATGAGAGAAATATCTCTCTGTCTCTTTTTATAAAGGCACTAATCCTATCACAAGGGCTCACCCTTGTGACTAACTATCTCCCAAAGGCTCTGCCTCCAAATACCATCATACTGGAGATTTAAGATTTTTTTTTTTTTTACAGACTTCATTTTGATTCATTGTACACATATGGGGTACAGATTTTCATTTCTATGGTTGTGTATGATGTAATTCATATCATTCTTGTTAATCATACATGTACATAGGGTAATGATGTCTGTCTCATTCTACCATTTTTCATACCCCCGCCCCCTCCACCCCGCTTCCCCCCCTCATTGGAGATTTAAGGTTTTGATACAATTCAGGAGAAGGCGAGGTGGGGGAGGGGAGGAGGAGTGTTGGCAAAAACACTCAGTCTACAGCAATGTGACAAAACTTATCTCAAACCCACAGTGCCACATTTAACTCCAAATTCAGGGGCAATTCAGCTGAAGTCCTACTCAACTTTCAGAAACATTTAAAAAGAGCTATGTTGAGTGTAGGTGGCTTAAATCATTTTTCTTTACTTGGAATCTAGAAACTTTTTGTCCTGGGTCTTTCACTAAAGGTTATAACTAGACTGTGACTCTGGACAAATTTCGGGGATATATAAACTCCCTGAAATTTACACATGTGTATCTATGTATTTATTTTCATTTATTTTTATATTCCTACTTAGAAAACATGATTTTATATTAAAATTCATTAGGTATTTTTGTTTGTTTATATTTATGTTATGGTGCTGAGGATCAAACCCAGGGCCTGGAGCATACTCTCTACCACTGAAAAACACTCTGAGCCCCTTATTTGTTTATTTTTATAATAGATAAGGTCTCACTAAGTTGCCCAGCCAGCCTTGAACTTGTGATCCTCCTATCTCAATGAGCAGGTGTGCACTGCCATGCATGGCTCATTAATACTTGTTTTTTAAAAGCACTTTTCTGAAGACTACATATTTTAGTTCATTCAATCCTCTCAACTATCTTATAAAGTAAATAATATTATTAAGCCTATTTGAGAGAGAGAGAGAGAGAGAGAGAGAGCGAGAAACTGTACCCAAGCCCCATAGAAGTAAGTAGTTCTGCAGAGAAGAAACCTATAGGAGGCCCAGAAGCAAAATCTGCCCAGGGTTCATGGCAACATGGTTCCATGTGGTGGTTTAGTTAGGTCACTTTATTGGTCTCATTCCAGTATTTGGAACATACAGATCAGTCTGGGATTTCAGGTTAAACAGAAACACACTAGTCATTAATCCTTCAAATTAGTTTAATAAGAACCCATGCCACTGTGCTGTGGGAAAGTATATTTATAGAACAGGTACTCTTTTGCAGGCCCACCTTTGAATAATTGGTTGCTAGGTGTTAGGGGAATACTTTTTGAGGAAACTCAGTTTTCAATCATGAATAATAACCTCACTCCCAGTACACTAACTACCAAAGTGTCCTGTGAAATGACGAGTCAGCTTCTGATCACAGTGCTCAGTAAAAAAATGATTTAAAAATGTGATCTTATATGTGTATGCTTATCAATATTTACAACAAAATTTTCAAGAACCATTTTTTTCTGACTGCATAGAATATACTGATATTTTCTACTTCAGTCTTGCTTAACCAGTCTAAGTTATTATGTTCCATTTCATTAATCTGATTAAAAACATAAAAATCATCAAGAGACACTTCTCAAAAGAAGATGTACAAATGGCCAACAAGTTCATATACTTGTTTTCATATAAACATGTTCAACATCGTTAATCATCTGAGAAATGCCAATAGAAACCACAATATCATTTCACTCCAGTCTGAATTACTATTATCAAAAAGATAAAAAATATCAAATGCCAGTGAGAATGTAGTTTCTCTACATATGCTATTGGTGGGAATATGAATTAATATAGCCACTGTGGAAAACAATATGGAGGCTTCTTAAAAAGCTAGGTGGAAACCCTCATATGATCCAGGATCCCACTACTTATATATCTCCATAAGAATACATCAAAGAAATCCTTGCACTCCTGAGCTTATTGCAGCACCATTCACAATAGCTAAGGCAAAGAATCAACCAAGGTGTCCATTGACAGACATAAAAAATAATGAAATCTTGTCATTTGGAGTAAAATAGATGAGTCTGGTGGATCATTATGTTAAGTGAAAAAAGCTGGGTACAGAGAAACTAATTCCACCTGTTCTCACTTATATGTGGAAGTTAAAGTTGATCCCATTGAAGTAGAGAGTACACAGTGCTTACTAGAGGTGGAAAAGTTGGGGTGCAGAAAGGATGGTTAACAGGTACAGGGCTGCGGCTAGAGAGGAGGAATAACTTCTAATGTTCTGTAGCCAGTAGAAGAGTTATGGTTGACAACAATAAATTGCATATACCAAAATAGCTAGTAAAGAAGATTTTGAATAAATGATAAATGTTTGAGGTGATGGGATACGCCAATTACCCTAATTTGATCATTATACATTATATACATGTATTTAACTATCACACAGTACTCCATAAATATAAGCAATTACTATGTGTCAATTGAAAATGCTGGTTCAATCTGCTAAATTGATTTCATGACCACCCAGTGGGTTGTAACTTACAACCTAAAAAGCAGTATTCCATATAGAATTAAATCAAGTAACTTAGCCTGTTCCTTAAAAAGGAAGCAAAAAGCCTGAGTCTAACTATTAATGGCTAAGTGTTTATAAGCCCTTCTTTTAATCTCCAGAAAAAAGTTAATGATTTCTTGGAAACATTAGCAGATCAAAATTGACCATGAATGTTTTTCCCAGTAGTGAACGATAAGCAATATGTAAATGTTTCCTTAAGAGCCTCCTGATCTGAGCTCAATCAAGAAAATAAGAAACAAGTCTTACACAACAACACTGAAGCTCATGCCAAGAGTTTAATTGTAAATTAGCAGTAATGTCAAGGCAGCTTTTTCATGGGAAATGGTTTGGAAAACCCTTAATTGTTTTAAGATAATTAAAATTGCTGAGGACTAAAAATTTTTGTAGTATAAGACTCACTAAACGTTTACATCCTACATTAAGGACAATGTCGTAAATATTCTCTTTCATTTGGTCACCAAATATTTAACAGTTGTTATATGCCAACCACGACTTAACAGGCACACTGAAAAAGCACTGAACCATTACAGAGTCCCCCACCTGCCAGATGACCACTGGGAGAAGATTGAGTATGATCACAAAAACAAACATGAGCTGTGAGAGCATGCTAGAGAGTGTTCTAGGTCAGGGCTGTGGATCACTATAGGCACACAACTCAACAGGCATCTAGACTGATACTTTGAAACTGAGATAAAAAAATGGTTTCCAGTAAAGACAAATAAAACATTCTATTTTCAGACCCACATACAATTTTTCCTATTTTGTACATTATGATGCTAAGAGTATGTTCTAAGTCACTTTTCAGACAAAGTGAAAATTAATACTACATGTAAGGTAAACTGAGGCAACATGGAGTAAGGAAAAACAATCAGGCGGGGCACAGGGGCCTGTCATCCCAGCAGTTTAGGAGGTTGAGGCAGAAGGATCACAAATTCAAAGCCTGCCTCAGCAAGCTAGTGAGGCCCTGAGCAACTTAGCAAGACCCTGTCTCAAAATAAAAAATAAATACATTAAAAGGGCAGGGGATGTGGCTTAGTGGTTAAGCACCCCTGGGTTCAATGCCTGGTTCCCTCCCCCCACAAAAAAAAATCAATCAGAGATATAGACATAGCAGAAGAGGGTTCAGGACTAAACTCTAGTTAAATGCCAAGTAATTTGAGACAAGTTATTTAAACTGCTGAAACACAGATTCATCATCCACATTTATACCTACTCATAAGATCACTGCGAGGATCAAGTGAGAGTGTGTTTGTGAAAATGTTTTGTGAAGTAAAAATGCGATCATTATGATTCCCTTTGACTAGAATCAGTAGACATGGTACAAGTGATAGAAAAAATGAGCAAACATTAAGAAGGTAAAGAGTTAACATTAACCAAGTGTTTAAAATTGTTCTATTTGCTTTTCACATATTGACACAATTAAAACTTGTGATATGACTAAATATCTGAATTGAACAACTAGTAATTAGTTTCTCCTCAAATTTCAGACAAATTCAGGGTGGCAGATCTTGAATGGCCCTTGGCCAGCAGAAAAAAACAATCTACAGATTGTTAACTAAAGAAAGGGCAAGAGTTCACATGGTTCCACCACGTGTTGTATTCATTATGGGTACAGGCATACCACAAAGAGATGGCTCTTCTCTAGGGTTCAAAGACTGCCTCTGTGGGGCTGGAGAAGAAAGCACACCCAGATGTCTCACCCAGTGCTGCATAGCCAGAAAGACCCGTCCAGGTAGCCTTCCACTGGATCTTGGGTTCTATATTCCACCAAGAAGGCAGATGGAGTGTTTCCATCGAATATATTTCTCCATTCATTTCTATTATGGGCAACTTCTCTTTTTAAATAAGATCCAGTCTTAGAAAAGTGCATGACAGAAATGCAAAGCCTGATTTACACAGGTGCAATGTCCAGACTGAATGTTTCTGACTGTCTTGGTTGGTTAATACTATGATGGTAACAATATTGTGGACACGTAAAGTTGACAAGACATGTAGTATGGGGTGACTTCAGTTATAAACAAGCTGCTTTTGAAAAGGTCACCTATATGTTAGAGCTTTAGAACCCAGGATGCATTTCTCCAAATTAATTCACAATGGTGCAAATGAGTTGTTGAGCTGCCAGGACTCCCCAAGGCACACCATGAGCAGCAGTAGGTCAGGCAACCTGTGTTCTACAGGACTTGTTTTGCCATAAACATGCCACAGGGCCTTTGGTAGCTTTGTGGAGCAACAACTCTGGATAGAGTGGCTCAAATTCTGCTTTGTTGCCTACCTGCTGTGTCAGCTCAGTGAAGTTATCAATCCCTTTGAGTCTCAACTTCCACAGTGGTCAAATTACATTTGGGGATGAAAATTTTTACTTATCAGATGTTGAATGTGAAGATAATCTGGATCAGTTTTCATGAGCCTTTTACACAATAAGACATGCATCCAGGGGATAATGTTGATCCTGAATCCTGGGATAAGATGCCAGTCACAACTATTGGTGACCATCCCAGAGCTCTGGCCACCTTAATCTCTGCAGGGCTATTCTGAGGGCCAAGGGATCCCTGTCTCTGGATGCCTACCTGAGACATGATGGTGTATCAAGCAACACCATGGTGGGGTTCAATTAATACATATAAAATGCCCTGGCTTGAGGTCAGGCACATTGTTGACACTTTTGCCTCATGGGATTTAGGTCCAACTGTTAAATAAATGGGTACCTAGGGTTTCTCAAGCCCTTTGGGACAATATATTTCCCCTTCATTGTATCCCAGAACCTAATTGTGCCTTCATAAAGTAGCGTTGGGAAATGGTATGATGCCTATTTGGATTATTGGTCTTCCTCCCTGATCTGAACAATAGGAGCAACTCATGGAAAGCAAGTAGGGCATCAAGATGTAGATTAGCTCAAGATAAAAGTGCAGGTAGACATGGAAGTATGGTCAAGGATGAACTGCTATTAAAGGAATGACTGAGTAGTCATTTTGCTAGGTAATCATATCTATACGCCATCTTGGTTTCATTTGGTTTGAATAAGAAAGCTATCTGGTTTCCTATGCATGCTTCATAAAAAGTGAAGTATCAGTCTCCAGATGCTCATCCTGGAAGAAGGGACAAAGGACCAACTGTTCATCTCTGGTCCGCCTTGCTGTGTCCCATTTGGGAGTCTTCCCTGTTCTGGTTGAGATGCTTCCTTCCTCAAAGCCACCTTGGGAGTGGATTATTAGTCATATTTGACAACTGAGGAAATGCAGGGTAAATGAAATTTAGAAGACTTGCCCAACAGGACCACTGGAGGGATTTTCAAATATTAGGTGTTCTGCTGGTGGGTAGGAGGGTCCAGGTTGCAGAATTGCCAGGGCAGAGGGTAGGTGTGGGAGTGGGGAGGAATCAGAGGAGTGGGAATGGGAACTCATCCTTGATCATAGGGCTGGTGACAGAGTATAGAAAATGACAGAGTGGGAATCAAACTGTAGGCTCTAAAGTGGGTGGGTAAGAAGAGAGTAGGCAGGAGGGGCAGTTCTGCTTTTCTTGATAATCCTAGGACAGGATGGGCGAGGAGCCAGCAAGTCTGGGACCCACGTGAACAGCACATGGTCTACTGAGGAGTCTATCACTCTGCCTCTACTCACACGCTCTCCCAGAACTTATCAAAGGTGAAAAGTTAACCTCCCACAAAATGCTACTTTGGGTTATCTACAAATGTATTTGTGTGTGTGTGTGTGTGTGTGTGTGTGTGTGTGGTGCTGGGGATTGAATCCAGGGCCTTCTGCATGTGAGGCAAGCACTCTACCCACTGAGCTATATCCCCAGACCAACAAATGTATTTTTGATGTCCTCAATTAATCCTTGATTCTGAAAAATATGCTTTCAAAAACTTTCAAACTCACATACACGGTTGAGGTTGTATTTAGTAGTTGTGTGTGTGCTCAGCATGTGTGTGACCCTGGGCTTAATCCCCAACGCCAACACATGCACACTCACACACATGCATGCATTCATGCACACACATATGCACACATATACAGGGACCTACACAAAACTCAAAGAAGTCAAATAATGAGAAAGGAATGTGGACTGAGGGAGCTCTGTTTGGCACTGTAGAGGATAACTACATTCTAACCACAAGGGAAGAAAAGAGGAAGCAGTGGACATAACCAATGGTCACCCCAGCGGACAGTGTAATTTTAGAGTTCAAAGTATAATTTGCTTTAATAATTTAGTTTTTTATTTGGTTTTCAAGACCTATGAGGGATCAAGGGATTAAGATATTTATATATAATATACTGTTCATACAATTCTTTGCAAAAAGTATAGAAAAAGATCACTCAAATCATTCCATCTGGAATGAACAACTACTATAAAACTACAGTGAAGCTGATGAAAACTAGATGGGCTGGAGTTGGGAACCTCTGAACACTCAGCAGAACTCACTAAGAATAAACCTACCCACTGGAGACATTAATTTACCCTCCTATATAGAATCACACAGGCATATTTCAAAATATCCTATAAGAATGGAAGGATTAGGAAACTCTTGAATCATTAATTTCAATCCAAAATTATTAAAATGAGGTCTTTTAAAACTTAACTTTGCTTCAGTGTTAAATTGAGAAGGGAAGTCAACAAAGGGGGAAAGGATTATTTATCAAACAATACAATGCTTATGAAACCACATAAAAAGATAGCACACAAAGAAAATGTTGACTATTTAACTACTCAGGAGTTGTTATAGTTTGGATCTGGAAGTACCCTCAAAGCTCATATTGAAGACTTGGTCCCCAATGCAGCAATGTCCACAGGTGGGTTTGGGGGGTGATAGGATCATGAAGGCTCTAACCTCATCAGTGGATTAATCCATTTGTTGGATTAATAATTTGAATAGACTGCTGGGAGGTGGTAAAAGCTATAGGCGGCGAGAAGTGGCTGGTGGAGTAGGTCACTGGGTGTGTAGCTTTGGGGACTGTTATCTGTCCCTGGCCCCTTCCTGATCTCTCTTTCTGTTCCCCAGTTGCCCTGAGCAGTTTTCCTCAGCCACACACTTCTGCCATGATGGTCTGCCTCAACTTGGGCCCAAAGCGATGCAGTTATTTGACCATGAACTGAGAACACTGAAATCAAGAGCCAAAATACACTTTTCCTCCTCTAAGTTAGATTTCTCAGGTATTTGTCAGCTTTGATGTAAAGCCGACTAACACAGGAGGAAATAGGGGGGGAAAAAAAACAGTTTAAAAGCAATTTTAGGATTTCAGATACACAATTATAGCAGCATGCAGAGCATGAGGACAAATCTTCATTTCAATTTTCCTCTGAACACCAGTAGAGATTTATGTAAGGTAGTGTAATTTAGTTTAGAGAAAACTGATTGCATCAATTGCCCTTGACCTGACTTTACATTTCACTCCAGGGATCTTGCTTGGACTGCCCTTAGGTACACTGCTCTAGAAAAATCTGCCCTATGTTTTAAGAAACTGGCTCTCAGTAAATTCCATTGATAATTCCCCTTTGATTTTATGATAATTCCAGTTTTATCAGAAGGCATTTGAAAAGATTTATAACTTTGGTTCTTTTTTGATGTTTGTGTTTGGTTTTGCTTTTACTAGTTTGACCATTTCTGGCTTCCATTCCCCAGCTAAACCACAGGTTTGTCTGTTTCTTTCTCTCTCTCTTTTGCTCTCACTCTCTTATTTCATGGTGACAAATTGTGTTTACTGCCTATTTTTATAGCAGCACTAATTTTTGTCCTTGTCCTTATGTTCCTATACTCCCAAGGTCACACTTGAGCATTTTTTAATGTGTTTTTCTTTTCATTGTTAGAATACTCATCAGAAGAGGTCACAGGAAGCAGGACAAATAAATTTGACATTTCTGAGCTGTAAAACCTATGCTGTTTATTTAGTTTGTATTCTCAGTTTAGGATCTTCCCTTATTGTACATTTTAGGGACAAAAAGTTAACATACAGCAGGTTGTTAATGAACCACCAGTAACCCTTAATATGGGAATCTTTAAATCATTTTGGATTCAGACAAGGAAAGCATAATAGTTTTTAAAGATCACTATGGAGGGCATCTATAGGAAAAAAAGAGACAGAGAGAGAGAGAGAAAGAAGAAAATAACCTTCACCTAAATTCATACCTTACATAAAAATGATCTCAAAATGGATTATAGGCTTAGATATAAAACAAAATATTATAAAAATTTTAGGAGAAAATCTTTAAAACCTGGGGCTAGGCAAAGAAATATACATGACATCCAAAGCACAATTTATAAATAGAGAAATTAATAAAACCATATCAAATTAAAAACTTTTGTTCTGCAAAAGACCCAGTTAAGGGGGCTGGGGATATCGCTCAGTTGGTAGAGTGCTTGGGTTCAATACCCAGCAGTCAAAAAAAAAAAAAAAAAAAAGAAAAGACCCAATTAAGAAGATGAAAAACAAACTACAGACCAGGAGAAATATTTGCAGACCCCATATCTGACAAAAGACTAATATCTAGAATGTTATAAAGAACTATCAAAATTCAACAGTAAAAACTTCAACTAGAAAGGACTTGAAAAGAGATTTCCACTGAGGAAGATGTATAGATGGCTAATAAACACATGAAAAGACGTATTTAATTTCATTTGCCATTAAGGAAATACAACTTAAACCACAATAAGACATTACTATACACTTATTAGAATGGCTAAAATAAAAACAGTCACACCACCAAATATTGGTGACAACGCAGATAAACTGGATCACTCATACGTTGCTGAAAGGAACGTCAATCAGTCCAATCATTCTGGAAAAGGGTAGTATGGTAGTTTCTTACAAAACCAAACATATTCTTATCATTTGACCCAGCAATTGTACTGTGGGCATTTATCCCAGGGAAGTGAAAATTTTACACCCACACAAAAACTTACACACTCATCCTAAGCAGCTTCTTTTGTGACGAAGCTGGAAACAACCCACTGCTCTTCAATGGAGGAATGACTAAAAAGCTGTAATACATCCTTACATGGAACACTTAGCAATACAAAGGAACAAACTGTCAATACATCCAGAAGCTTGGATGGATCTCAAGGAAATTACAGAGTGAGAAAGCCTGATGCCAAAGGTTTTCTATGGTATGATTCCATTTATGTCATAGTCTTGATTTACCAAGTTACAGATATTGAGATCGAACTGGCAGTCGTAGGAGGTGGCAGGTAGAGGGAGGGAGGTGAGTATGGCTACAAGGAGTAGAACATGGGATCCTCTTTTGGAACTGTTCTGTGTCGACTATTATGGTAACACACAGGTCTACACACGTGGTAAGACTGTATAGAACGAAATATGTACAAAAGACATACAATGAGTGCCTATTAATCTGGTGAAATCTGCATAGAGTTGGTGGACTGTATTAATATCAAATTTCTAGTTGTGATAGTATATCATAGTATCACATTATATCACAAGATCTTTCCACTGGGGAAACTGAATGAAGGATATAGGGCATCTCTCTACTAGTCCTTACAATTACATGTGAACCTATAATTATCTCAACATAAAAAGTTATATAGTTCTTATTATTCTAAACATCCTATTGTTCTAATGTCTCACCTATCAGATGTCTGATTTCTTCTTTCTCCAATCTTGTTACTCTCTGTAGTCCAAATAACAAAAAAAATGTTTACTACAATAAGTAGTTCAACTCTTGCTTTCTTACACTTCTTCTTTATGCTTTCTTATTTTTTATTGGGGCACATCCATTGGACATAACCCTCTGTTTGAATACTGATTCTTACGCTGCATGAAAGGTGCAGAATGTTTACTTTCTGAATCTAAGTTAACTCCCTGATAAAATGGGGATAAAGTAACCTATGTCATAGATTTGAGGATAATTACAATAATAAATAAAAAGCACTTATACATAGTAAATCCTTAAATAGTTTCCCTCATTTTTCCATTACTAATCTAAAATCCAGCTTAATTTATTGATAAATACATCAGCAAAAAACTTTGGCTGAAGCATTGACTACTAAAATGATTTATAAATTATATTTTGTTCATTTTTTTCTGATTATTGAGTGACTTCATGTAGATGTTTAAATCTAGGAATCATAGCCTATCATACACTAGACTACTTCTGTTTAGATAATGAGAAATGTTTATATGCTGGACAAGCTAAAGCCTTAAAAATCCTGTTTCCAATTATATCATTTCACCCATTCCATTTACCTACAAAAATACTTTTTACACCTGAACTCCCCTCAAAGTAGTTAAGCTTTCAATATGACATAATTTTTAGTTATGCTCAACCAATTAAGCTACAGAACAGCAAGAACTAAGCATTGATGGACTGAAAATTCAAGGTGTGTTTCTAAACATGGGATTCAGAGCAATCTGCAGGTCAGCTAGAGTCTCTGAGACCTCTAGCCTGAAAGAACTAGCCAAGATAGAAAAAGAAGAACCAAATGTTATTCCTCTACTCTTAATCAAAAAGGACAAAGTAAAATTATTTTAATTTCTATTGGTTAATTGCTCTGTTTATAAACAGTCACAGAATACAAAATGCCAAGTAGTACCTGAGGACAAAGTCCCCTCGAATATTTTTTTTAAAACACTGATATAGTTTTGCAAAAGAATGCTTACCGAGCAAAGTAACTTTGTTTCCGTTCCTTCTTCTCTTCCTTGGTATCCATAATACACAACAAAAGTGCAAAATATTTGGAAAAGTCCTTCTTTTTAATCAGTGAGTCATAGCCCTGTAATAAAAAATAACAAAGTAACTGTAAATTTAAGAGTTTTAATGGCCAATATGAAGAATAAAGCACAGTAGAGTTACATGGCCCAAAACAAATGAAGGATAAACTTTAACCAGGAAACAGAGTCACATGAGCCAAATGCAAAATGCAAATGCCCATTGGGGAAACACACACACACACACACACACACACCCCTATAATTAGAACAGAGATGTTAAGTCACATAGCAAAATGCTGATGGAAAACCAAACTAGTTTTCTCATAGTCAACAATTATTTCAGAATGTGCCAAAATGAAGACCTTCACTAACTTTGTAAGATTGTAATCTAGTAGTGCAGACGCTAATTATTTTTTTAATATTGAATTCGTAATCACTATTTCCAAGTAATTAATAATGGATCTATCTCATAGATAATTATGCAAAATGGCTCACTTAGGTGTTTTACAATTATGCTTCTTCTTTAAAAACAAAAATAACCTCATCATTCTGTTTTATTTTCAGTAACATGCCAGCAAGTACATCCCTCTTGAGCAAATGTGGAAATGAAAATTCAAAGACTAAGGAAGCTACTATTCAGAATAGCTTTCTATGCCTGCCTCTCTCCGATGCCTGACACCCTCAACTCTGCTTGCCAGCAGTGGTTTAAACCTATAATGAAAGGTTGTCTCCAGATCAATCTTCCTTAAATACCACTTTTATCATGCTATTCCCCTGCTCAAAAATTTCCAAAGTCTACTTACTGCCTGCTTCCCCAATTGAAATTTTCTGCAGAGCATTAACACTTCTAAAATCTCTCCTTTTGCCTTGAAGCAAAAATATGTTCACCAGTCAAATTGAAATTTAAAAAAGCAAAATCATACTTAACAATTAAAATGTATTTATTCATTTCAATACAATAAACCATTTAATCCACAATACATATACATGAAAGGTACTGTGATAAGTCCCAGAGTTCAAGGGTAAATGAGACATGATATGTTCTCTAATGGAATTCACAGTCTGGTGAGGGAGACATAGGATTTCAAGACAATAAGGTACATACTGTTATGGAAGAGGTGAGAGGCTACAGGACAAACAATTTGATCAATTTTAGCCATTCCACAAGGTACATATTTCAATATATCATGTGGCACATTATAAACATACACAATTTTTGTTAATTAAAAACACAAATGTTTAAAACAACAATTCTTGAGCTTTACACAGGGTGCACTCTGTGCACTCTTCACACACACTAAGGTTGTGAGTACAGGCTTCCCAGATAAGGACTGAAGGAAGCAGGTCTGTCCTGAATAAGAAAAACGGTCCCCTGCTGCTCCAGAGTGAAGTGTGAAGTGGAATAAAAGTGGCAGCTGAAGGTGAAGACGTGGAAGGATCAAGGTCAAAGAAGACTGTGTACAGGAGCTTGAGTTTACCCCTAACTCTGCATCATATGCTGCTTGTCCCCTCACAGCACCTATTGGCCATCACTGAGAGATCATGCTGAGCCCAATGGTGGCACTTGCATTACCAAACTGATCAGAGCCAGTTCATGACATACAACCAATTTTCTCATCCCAGAGATGAAAAGAAGCTACCAAGGAGGTTGTCAGGAGGGAATGTGGCATAATCATATTACAGAGGTAAAGGATGGACTTGAGGGATTAAGAAGGTGAAGGAGACTCATTAGAAAGAAATCAGTAAAACTAGTGAAGAGAGCAGGACCCAAATGTAGGCAGCAGTAGTTAATCCATAAAGAGAGAAATGGATTCATGAAAAATTTAGAGAACAATGGAGTTGGGATTTGGTGGCCCATTCCATACAGACAAGATAGGAAAGGATAGAAAATAAGAAGGCCCTCCAACTCTTTGCTTCAGGGACCAGGTGGACTTTGAAAGGAGAAATACAATGCAATACACATGAAGAGGGCAACCTGTGTGTAGTATCAGGGGACAGAATAAGAGAAATCGATTTTTGGACATGTTGCCTTTGAGGTGCCTGGGATGGTCATCTCAAGATATTCACCAGACATATGATGACATCAAAAGCACAGGAGGGCAGTGAGAACAAGAGAAAAAAATAAAAATTACCAGCATATGGTTGTAGTTAGGAAAAAAGGAAAACAAAACAAAGATGAGATCATCCTGGAAGCTTAATGGCTGTGCACAAGACCTTTATGGAATCATGGGAAACAGTCCCAGCTCTAACTGTTTGTTATGGTTTGGATGGGAGGTGTCCCCCAAAAGCTCACACATGAGACAGTGCAAGAAGGTTCAGAGAAATGATTGGGTTGGAAGAGTCAATCAGCAATTTAGTCCCCTGATAGGGATTAACTGAGTGGTAACTGAATAGGTAAGGTGTGGCTGGAGGAGACTGGAACTGGGGCTTGGTTTGGCTTTGGGAATATATTTTGTGTCTGGAGAGTGGAGACCCCCGCCCCCCGCTTTTTCCTGATCACCACGATGTGAGCTGCTTCCCTCCGCCTTCTCCCACCATGATGTTCATCCTTACCTCCAGCCCCATGGAATGGAGCCAGCCTTCTATAGAGTAAGAACTCTGAAACCGTGAGCCCTCAAATAAACTTTTGCTCCTCTATAATTGTCCTGGTCAGATCTTTTAGTCAGAGCAGTGAAAAAGCTGACTAAAACACTGTTCATTGACATGTCCCTGACATGGACTTCACCCTCAAGGAGGTTATTACCCAGTGGAGAAAATAAGACATGGACAAATAACAAAAATGTAGGTTAGTAAGTTGGAGCTGGCCAATGAATAAAACTAAGAGTCTAGAACACTCACAGCTCAATTTTGATAAAGGTGATAAAAATCAACCTTTCAAGGTGGTCAGGCTATTTCAGTAAGTAAAGAGGAGAGATAAGGAGTTCCAGAAGGAGGAAATGTAATCAAAAGAATGGGAGTCAAAAGGCAAGAAAGACAGAGGGGTCACCAGGTAGGGAAAGGGAATGGTCCTTGTTGCCTGTCTACCATGTCATTTATTTCAATTTATTTCTTCAATTTATATCTCTATTAATTCTTCTAACCACATGATGATTCAGATATCTTTACTTTTATTAAGCTAAAGCTGAGAGATGCCTTATCTAATTCGACAACACTAGCTTCAGTGTAACAGAGATTTAAATCCAAGTTGGCATATATTTCAATAACCTTCAGGGCCAGAAAGCAACTGTGGATGAACTAGACAAAGTAGTGCGTAATCCACATGTCCAGTGCCTCAGCACAGACTCTGCAGGTTAAAGCAAATGAACTGGCCTTAATGGGACGGGGTCCTTGAAGACCTCCAATCTGTGGGGCAGTGGGCATGGTAGCCAGGCTACAATTAGTTGAAGTAATTAAAACTCATACAAGAATCTGGATGATGAAAGAAAGAAGAAAAAGGAAAGATGGCAGCTGAGTGTCTGACTCTGGAGAGCAGACTCTCACTGTGGGTTGAACCCACTGGGCTCCTCCTTGACTCTTACCTTTATCTTATTCTCTCCCCTGGCTTGAGGCAGTCATGTTCTCCTCCTCTTTCTGACCAGATCTATCACAAGGACTCATTCTGCTTGGGAGCCTTCCCTCACCATTTGTGTGCCCTTCTGTCTCTGCATCAGGAACCTACTTCACATGTTACCTGTCCATTCCCACGAGGCACATACACTGTGTCATATGCTGTGTGACAAGGTCACTTTACCTGGCCTCCTTAGCTCCAAACCATAGCTGCCTTCAAGTCAAACATCACCACCAAGTTTCCTTGTACTATTTCCTTGGTGCCAGGTACAAGGAAATAGTATAGGTAGAAATAGTAGGTAGAAATAGTAGGTAGAAAATCCATATATGAGTTAAATTAATTCAGAATTGAAGATAAGGTCAACTACATGGCAGATCAACAAAAATGGAAGGATACCAATACCACCCAAATTAATGAGTTGAGCTGGGCTCAGTGGCACACACCTGTAATGCCAGCAGCTTGGGAGGCTGGGACAGGAGGATCATGAGTTCTCAAAGCCACCCTCAGCTGGAAAAAAAAAACAAAAAAAACAAAAAAAGCACTAGGCAACTCAGGGAGACCCTGTCTCTAAATAAAATACAAAAAAAGGCTGGGGATGTGGCTCAGTGGCTGAGTGCCACTGAGTCCAATCTTGGTACTTTCTTATTTACCAAATAACCAGATAGACAGATAGATAGATAGATAGATAGATAGATAGATAGATAGATAAAATAAGACGTGAAGATGGGGAATGTAGACTCATGCCAGCTGTCTTAGACTCCTGCAAGGAGTAGAATCCAGGACACCCAACCATTCCCTGAGCCAGGTGGCTTATTTTGTTATTTTGAAATTCCTGTCCTACATGCCAAAGACCCATAATGATCTGTTTATTGAGTTTCTCCTCATGAATAAAAATGAAGTCATAACAATCTAATTGGTAAATTTTTATATTGCAAGCTGAGCCAGAAACTAATATTTGATTCTAGTAGAAAAACACTGATAACAATAAGCAGAAGAGAAAACGATTAAATAATCCTAGGACTGACAACTGGTGCTGCTGGGTCTGCTTAGAACTAGTAAGGCTTTTATTTTATTCTTCAATATTCTATTAGATAAATAAAAATATGCTCATCTATAGTTTCTTTTAAGTTTCTGTGAATTATTTCCTTAAATAAGACAGGTGCAGTCCTTTCTACTCTAAACACAGGAGCAGATTAACCAGAAAGAGGAAGGCAGTAGATGCTATAAAAATGATTTGCACAGAGCATCACATAGCAGCCTTCATGCTTCGGTAAAGAACCAAAGCTCCTTAAATCAAACTCTAATGGGAACTACATTTTCCATTATAAGTGGTTATAATGGGCTTCTTAAAAGCCCTTCATTCATTTAATGTTGATTTTTCCACACATCAATACACTCTAGACTCATCCAAACCCTGACTTACAAGAGTCTCCTGCATTTATGGTGTATTGCAGATCACAAAGAATTTTATGAGAGAGCACAAGATGGATCTTCAGCCTAAATTTTTCTTTTTGCAGTCATAAGTCAGGCTAGCCCATTTAAACCCAAATTCAGTTCACTATTCAAAAAAAATGGCACACAGAATTCTTTATCTCATAAGAACTGTGTTAAAGACAAAGTCTTGTTTTGTATTACTAGTAAAGTGTTTCCAATTTGAGAACATGACATCATTTAAAGAGAATTCTAGAACAGAGACTCCCTAACCACACCTATGTGAACTGTACAGCACAGCATGGCGTTTTTGGATTCACATCTGACACACTGCAGCTCCTTGAACATTCAGGTATAACCAGGCAGTACTAACTGATGATGCCCATCAACTGTTTTTCCAACAACATGTTTCCTAACACACAAATGAAATAATAACAGGAAAATGCATACCAGCCTATCACACTGAGTTTCTCCACTAAAGGAACAGACCAAAATGTACCTTTCTATGCAGACATTTCCTCTTAGAAAATACTAACACTTCTACCCATATATGATGTGTATTCAGTCTCTCTCAAAGCCACACACTCATGTAAACAAAAGAAGAATATTCAAATTTCAGTGTTAACTAAGGTCAGAAATTTGAATACTATCTTTAACAAGAAACCTGGGAAGACAGAACCAGGTACAAATGTGTGCCACAGATCTGTAAGGGAACAACCAAGAGGCAATGCCCCCTCAAAAGGAAATGTATATCACAAAAGCAAAGTAGCAACAAAAAAAAAAAAAGCAAAATGTAAAAGTGAAAAAGAGCCAAGAAGTTAGTACTTAAGCCAAGGGATAAGGGAGGAAGAGCTACCAATCTGCTGTTTGGGAAAGTGCGACAAAGTCTTTGGATGGCAAAATGAATGGAGAACTTGACTCTTGGTCCATTTTTCTCTGCCTAGAGAACTTAAATTTGACCTGAAAAGAATTCAGCAAATGGGAGTATCAGTGCTTTCTTACCTGAGTGAAGAAAATCCATCACAGCTCCTAACTACTCTAAATGAAGACCCATCTCTGGGCTAGATAGATCATTTTATGAATTCTAAGAAGAGGACATGCAAAGGAGATTTCTAATTGTCAAAGAAGTGAGAAATGCCCAAAACCTAAAAACTAGAGAGTGTATTTTAAATGTCAACACAAGTTAGAAAGAGGGCTGTACAAACTATGCACTGGGGGACATCACATCAATCCCCAGGCGGGCTTGAGAAATGATCATTAAATTCAGGTTGGAAGAGACTTAGAATAGAAACCAGTGAACTCTGAAACCCAGAATGGCTCCCAAAAAGCAACCATTCAGCAGAACAAGGTGGATTCCTAATTTTAAAATGCACCATAGAACACCTCTGCTGCAGATCCAAAGAGGAAGGCAGCATTCTTCAGGCATGAAGCTCAGGAAGAACAGGCAGCTGCCCCAGCAGCTGGTAAAATGAGAAGCAGTGGGTGCACTGGTGTTGGTAGACTAAAGCACAAAGCACAGAGGGGAAGCACCCAACCAACTGGAAGGGAAGGAGAGTTAAGGAAAGGTTCATAGGTGATGTCAGTGCTGGGCTATGAAGGAGGAGCAGGAATGCCCAGTGAATACGGCAGAATGAGGATGTGCACACCACTGAAGGGAACTTGTGGTGCTCAGGGAATCCTGACTGGTCTGGTATGGCAAGAGTACAGGGCTGTTGGGGGAGAAGAGGTTGAGAGGATGATGGCTTAGTCAAATACACTGACCTCATTTCCCTCTTTGACATAGCTACTATTCTAGGAGATCAGGGAAATGAGGCAAACACAATGGAACTGCATTTAAAAGGCATTTGATCAGTTTCTCCTGATCTGCTTACGAATAAGATGGAGAAATGCAGGCTGGATGTGTGATTGGGTGTTTCCACGATCAGATCAAGAAAATCTTTGAAGAACTGAGCCACAACGTATGTGATGAATGACTAAGCCCAGCTCAGATCTGGAAGCTGACCTCAACCTTCAACCTGCAGGGAAGATGTTAATAGCAAAAGGTAATATTCTTTCTTAGGTCCTGTCCTTGCCAGTAAATTTAGCACTGACTTGAATGAAAATATAGTGGCCTCCTCATAAGCCTTTTGGAGAGACAAAGGACATCCTGGATAACAGCACTATGATTCAGAAAGACCTCAACTATACAAATAAGGGAGTCGGTTATCATAAGGCAGAATATACCCCATATGAGCCTGTGTATTGGTGAGGTGGTAAGGAACGAGGGAGGTAGGGTTTAGTGTCAGCACCAGGAAATGTGATTTGTGCTTTTAGATGACAGTGAGATCCATACACCCAGTGAAGTGATGGCATTGTGTACTCCTACAAAGGCACGAATGCAATCAACTCAAAACAAAAAGATTAAGACAGTCTACTCCACATATTTGAAGATTAGAATATATCAGAATTACTGCATGTAGTTCTGGGTTTCACACTATAGAAGAAACACAGGGTAACAAGAACAACCAGAATGGTTTAATGGCATAAAATTAATTTTTAAAAATATAAGTCAAAAGAGTCGGTCATGTTTAGCTTACAGAGAATAATTTTGATTAAATAACTGCTTTTAAATATCTGAAAGATTGTTATCGAGTATAGGATTTAGGCTTGATAGATCTTTAAGAGGTACACTGAGGACCAAACATTAGCTATGGAAGGAGAGAGATCATGACTTGGCATAAGGAAAAACCGTCTGACAAACAGATGCCAAGAGCAGCCTGCAGACTGAGTGGCTTCCTAATCACCGAAAGTGATTTAGCATAAACTGAGTGGCCACTTTATGGGATTGCTATAAAATGCAGTTCTTAGCCTTATCAAAACCAACACCCTCATCCAAAGAGATAAATATTTTATTACAGGCCCTCTTTAATATTGAAATGAAATTCACAGATAATATGACCTACTTATACATTTGATTTTATGAAATCAGTATGATGCCCAAAGGAAAGTAATTGGTAACAGCTATTTCAATATGCAAATTCTCAGGTTTTAAAAATGAATGCAATGCCAAAAATAAATGTATTGCAAGAATTTCAATAAATATATTCACAGGCATGAGTGAATCTTTCATTATGAAATACTCAGATGCTTGCAACTTATGTAGGACAAGTTTAGATACAGGAGAAAAAGAATTAGAAACCATTTCACTACATACAAGAAGCACAGAAAAATGAAGAGCAGACATGATGGGAGGTGGGATAATAGGGAAATTGGGAGAGAGACAAGGCTGGTTAGAATCCAGACTCTCCCACCTACAAGATATGTAGCTTAGCTGGACACAGTGGTGCTCACCAGTAATCCCAATGACTCAGGAAGCTGAGGCAGGAGGACCCCAAATTTGAGGGTAGCCTCAGCAACTTAGTGAGACACTGTCTCAGTTAAAAAGGACCAGGATGTAGTTGACTGGAAAAGTGCCCTGGGTTCAATCCCCAAAAACAAAAAGAAAAGAAAAAGAAACATATGTAGCCTTGGGCAAGTTAACTGATTTTTCAAACCCTTGTACAGAGATTAAATGTGTCTAAAAGGTGTCTCTACAGTCTGGTGCCCCAGGGAACAGGAAATTTTAGCTATTGACTCATTCATGTCATTGAATCCTAACATTCAAGAGCCGGATTCAAATTTGCCTCAAATTTTTAAAAGATAACTTTTTGAACACGATATACCAATTTTTTGTTAAATGCCAACATTAATTTTTATGACTACCTAAAGGAGTTAATATTCTCATCCTTTTCAGATAAAGGAATCTGAAGTTGAGAAAGATTTTTTCAAGGTCAAACCCAGAGATATTTGAGTCCAAACCATAAAAGTGAGACCCAGAATGATCAGTTCTTGTCTGATACCAAAGAAGGAATCACTGACAATATCCTTTAATGCTAGGCTGTTACCATATAGAATTTTCACATCAACTTCTGGTTCTTCCTGGATTTAACAATGGTTAAAGGCAGCAAGAGGCAGAACACCAGCTTTCTAGCCACTTGTAACTCAGGATACAAATACTGACTTGTGCTCAGGTTAGCTATATGTTATTAAAGGCATGGCAGTGACCTTGTCAGTGCATTCAGTAAATATTTATTTGCTGATTAGGTATTTAAAGAGTTAAGCACATCCTCTTAATTCCATGAATTAAGTGAATCACCTCTTAAGAAATATCTTTGAATATGGCAGAAATATTTGTTAGCAATTGTTAATTCTTTTTGCTTCTGTTATTTCAAAATGTTAATCTTCTGCCAATCTAATTATCTGCCCTACAGAATACAGAATTGACAAATACAGAGAACCAGAATTTAGTATTCCATTCTTTAAAAAAAATTTGATTTTAAATTACAAAAGTTGTTGTTTGGGTAAACACTAGAATTTTACCAAAGATTTTTGAATGTATTAAAACTCTTTCCTTAATACCTGTAACATAAAAATCAGTTCCAAACATATTTTTGCCTGCACACAAAGGTGTATTACAGGGGAGACATCTGCATCAAATTAGAAAGTTATTGAAGGCAACAAAAACATGCTCTACTCTGCTGATCTTATCTCCCAACCTAAGAAAATCTTGCTCTTTCTCATCATCAGTATTTATTGGGTACTTGCTGCTTGCTTATGATTGCTCCTCACAAGAGTTGGGGAAAATTTGATGCCCTAACCATCCACAGTGGAGTTTTTGGAGACACCCTCTATTATTGCTCCAGCAATTAGGACTCTAAGACAAATCTAAAAGTAAGGGGCTCCAAGCATCAAGAAAGAAACAAGTGACATGGGAAGAAAAGTCTGTTCTCAATTACTTCTGGAATTCATTTTAATATCATCAGACAGACTCATTCCTAAAATCATAGGATCTCTAGCCTATTGGACTTTTCTACAGACATTTTTTAGCCTGACCCCAAAGTAATAAGATCCCCTTTCTTCTCTACCGCTGCAGATCTCAGTTTTATTCCCCCAAATCCTGCAGGGAACAGGCCCCCATGTGAATCATTGTGCCTGCACTTGTGCTCACAGCAAAGGCCACCACCACTGCCAGGGTCCTGGTCTTGCACCACACCCAACTCCTTCAGTTCCAGGAAAGAAATGTGAGCACTCAGTCACCATTACTATTACTATGGCTACTGCCATTATTTTTGTTTGGTGGGGTTGTCTAGTAGGTAGATCTAAATTAAAACCAAAACTAATGAGATAATGGATAAAAGGTGTTTTAAAATACAGGAAATGCCATGCCAAAAAAACACATATGGCCTGCAAATACTAGTTTTGGAGAATTAAATGTGTCTTCTGCAACTTTATCATAAGAGACAGAGAGTTCACTCTACCAGATGAAATGCCATTTCACCTAGGAAAAGGTCATGTCTGTTCAGTTGTGGATAAGACCTGAGATTGGATGCATTTGCAAAATACAGTGGCAATATGCTCAAACGTGTAAAAATGTAAAATCAAAAATAAAAAAATCATCACGTTGTAATTTGCTTTCAGCGTATTTATTCACATGCAGAATTTAAATGGCAGTAAAGAATTTAGTTACTCCTAAGTAGTGCCATATAACATTTATGAATTATCAACTGAGTAAGCATTTAAGAACCTATTTTATACCTACCACTCTATTTACATAAAACCTATAAATACAAAAAGGACTCAATGTGCTCTAAAGAAGCACCCCCTACCCTTTCTTTTTTTTTTTTTTTTTTTTTTTTTTTGTTCTGGGGATTTAACCAATGAGTCCCATACCCATCCCTTTTTATCTTTTATTTTGGGACAAGGCCTTGCTAAGTTGCTTAGGGCCCTGCTAAATTGTTGATGCTGGCCTCTCACTTGCAATCCACCTGCCTTAGCCTCCCAAGTTGCTAGGATTACAGGCATGTACCACTGCATTTGGCAAAACACTCTCACTTTTAACAAGGGAGATAAGAGTTACATAAAATAATCAAGAAAAAAGGGTCTGAATGTTTTTGTTAAATGTATAATGCATAGAGGAAGTACAAAGGGAGATGAAGAAAGGGCCAGGTAACATGGGCCAACATTATTTGAGAAAGACATATCCCAAAACAATCATTCATGGTTATATGTTAGTGATCCTATACAATAAATGATCACACCTGTGAAGTGCAAAATTTTATCCTGAATGAAAATGCTATCAGAGCATACTCAAGAAGACAGCAATTCTACCAGATTCTGTCTCAGCTGTTTTGGGTGACAGTGGAGAGGCACACATATTGTGCTTTGGTCAGCACAGTGTAAATGTAGTAAATACACAAATGTGGGCTCAGGAAGAAGACATAACAGGCTTTTATGGGGCAGGAAATGTGCCCAATGTGAAACTGAATTGGCATTGTTAAGTACTATGGACTTCTCTTGGAAAAAATTTTAGCATGTTATCTTCAGCTATAATTTTTCAGGAGCCTGGGCTAAGAAACCAAGTCTATGGTTTATGTACATTTTCTTTGACAAGTTGGTTGAACTGTTTGACATAAAAGTTCTTGTAGAATTCAAAAGAAAAATGGCTCTTCAGTAGACTGGATTGTTGTTCTCAATGATGTATTCCTTTCCCCACTGTAAAAGAACTAGAATTAGACATCCATAATCTTTGCTATGCAACTTTTGGTGCTTTGAAACTAATACAGAGAGCAGGTATGCATCACATTATGTGACTTGTTTGGATCAACAGAGTATGAGGATAAACAGTATTACTTATTCTCACATGAGACACGAAGAGACCTAGTAAGTTTCTGCTATCAGAAGAGTATGCTCCAGGTAGCTGCTTTTCCTTCTTCCACTTGGGTCCCAGGATAAAGACATATGGAAGAGAACTGAACCTCAGGCTCAGGTTTGAAGTTCATCTCAGCGCTGCCAAACCCAACCCTGCCAAGTCCAGTCAAGAGCAGCCAAACCGCAGTCAACCTGCAGGTCCATGAATGTGAGATAATTATTTGTGAATTTAAGCCACTGAGGCTTGGAGGCTGTTATGCAGTATTATCAAAACAAAAGGCCCAACACACCCTTATAAACATCCTGATCCACAAACAACTTTATGGAGTTTTACCAGGAAGATCAAAACCACGCAGTATATAACACTACCTACATGAATAATTTTATTAAGGCCTGGGATACCAAAGCCCAGAGTCAGAAGCAGCTAGCTGGCACCAACAGCTGAGGCAAGCTTCTTTCCTCCATTTGTCATTTAGCCCATATCCAACCTACATGGCTCTTGGGTGTTAGTTAAGAAGGCATCATTAGACACCTTATGCACTACCTTGATATACTGTTCTAGAAACTCTGGTATTGCTTATTGTTATGGGTTGAACTGTGACACACCAAAAAGGGTAAGTTAAAGTCATAGTCCTCAATGCCCATGATGTGACTTTTGGAAATTGGATCATTACAGGTGTAATTAATAATGATAGGGTCATACTGAAGTGGTATGGATTCCTTACCCAATATGCCTGGCACTCTTATAAGATGGCCATGATAGACACACAGGGAGACTGCTATGTAAAGACAGGCAAACCAAGGAAAGCCAGAATCACCTGAAGGCTGGAAGAGGCAAAGAGGGATTTCTCTACTGGTTTCAGAGGGGTCTGACAATTGGACTTTAGATACTTGGCTTCGGGAACTGTGAGACAATGAACTCCTGTTGTATGAAGTCACCAAGTGTGTGGTACTCTGTCATGGCAGTCCTAGGAAACAAATACACTGATTTTAAATTATTTTTATATACTATCACTGTTCCAAAAGAATACTATTCCAAAAGCTTGATTACTTTCCTACTGTGTCTATTCTGCCATTTCTTCTTATAAAAGTATTGTAAGTATAGGAGCGGGAAGCTTATCCAGTTGACCTCAATATCCAGGAGATAACTGAAGCACAACTTACCTGAGCAGGTAGACTAAAAACTGACCTGATTACCAGAGAAATATTTTAACATAAAACAGGTTTTGAAATATTCTGAGAATGCAGCATTATCACATATTACGCCGCTCCTATCACACTTTCTTTAGCAACTTTACGCTAACAAAATCATGTTGCTGGGTTCCTTGGGACACTTATTCTACCTTGTGTCATTTTCTAATTCCTGTTTCACATTCCTTCCAACCAGACTGTAAGCCCTGTAAAGACAGAGAACATGCTTTACGTTGTCCACACAGGTACAGGTGTGCACACAAACATACATCACAACTCCTTGTTTAGGCTGAACACAGAATTCATGGTTAAGTTCATTTTTTACTTGTTATGGCTAAGTAACAAACTGATTTCAGGTTATGGAACAATAAATTCTTGCCTTTTACTTAGGTTAGTGGTTTCCACTTTTAAAAAATCCTATTCTATATCAATAAATGTATCTGAGCATAAAGTCCTAAATTTTTACTTACAAAACATCTTCTGCACTGATAAATGAATTGTAAGATATATAATAAAAATAGAAGCCATAAAAAGAAAAGGTGATATAGACCTTCCAATAATTGCTTCTCTGCCCCTCACAGGGTACATAAATCCCAGTTTGGAAACCACTGGTCTAGACTAGGAGAGCAGATATGTGAAAACATCAGGATTTGTTCTTTTCCAGGAAATGTAAGATCTATGATATTCTCACATTCGTGAACTTTATATTCAGACAGATTCATGAAATTGTCTAGATGAAACAAGCAATGTTTTATAGTTGATAGAGTTGTTCTTGCAACCAAGATTACTTTGTGTGCTAACAGACCCTATTATAAATGCATTTGCTAACTGTGCTGTTCTCTGCAATTGAGCCCTTTATTTCTGTAGATTTCAGTATTAAAAATCTGTTACAGATCTTCAAGCAAAACTTTGTAAGACTGAGACAAAGAAATGATGCAACATGCTAATCTTGAAAATATGAAAAAGAGAAGGATATGCAAGGGGGAAGACAGAACCAAAATCTCATCAACCATTTCTTTCAAAAAATGTCATCCACACAATAGCATCTCATCTTCCCGTGTTCCCTGTGCAAGTATGTGGATAATGCTGTGCTAGAAAACTGAAGAACAAAGAATGCAAAACACAACCCCTGTAAGCTCATTGCAAGAATAACTTAGCAATAAAGCAAATCACTTGTGGTAAAAATGTTTATCAGAAGAATTGAAATTAGATAGTTTGGACAGTATTCATGAAATGAAGTATCAAGCTAGTGTGAAGACTGACTTTAAAGAAGAAATGAGGAAGAAACTTCAGAAAGGAAGGGCAGGAGGTAATTTGGAGGCTGGAATTACTCTCCTGTATGAGTGGGATAACTGAGGATCCAGATCCCGCTGTTCAGGCAGGGTGGGAGTGGGAGATAAGACTGAATGTGTGGAATGTGGAAAGGATATGGTGTCATCATCACTTAAGCAGTATTCTCTGACTTCAATTCCCAAGAGAAAGCCACCACTAACAAAATCTCATAAAGCATTTCACTTGGTCTACTTATTCTTCTAGGATGTGAGGTTGGGGCTGGTTAGCTCAGTGGTAGAGTGCTTGCCTAGCATTTGTTCTCCAGCACTGCAAAAAAGAGAAGGGGGTGGATTTGGGGCTAATCTATACACAAAGTAAGCAAGCTAAATGTAAGAAAATACCAAGCAGATGATGCGTGGGTGAAGGAATTGAGGAAGTGAAATATTAGCAGCTTTAAAAAGAGGAAGAAAAAGTAAAATACATCAAAATGAATAAGCATTTGGTAAAGAAAAATCAGGAATATAAAACTTCTGTGAAACATTATTTATAACATTTTAATAATTATCATTGTAATATAACAAGGAAAAAAGAAAATATGAATCATCCATAATCTCATTAATGGGAAAAGAGCTTTAATATTTGGTCACTTTGTCTTTTCTTCCATACAGCTGCACCTTAATTAAGATCTTTCTGTATGTAAAATTTGATTTTTAACTTAAGTATTAGGAATATCTCCCATGTGGCTAAATATTGTTCAAAACCATTATTTTAGTGGCTAAATGTTTTATCATATGTATGCATATCACCTTAAAAATGACTCATTGTTGGATTTTTCTTAAAATGTTCATAATACCCCTTATAATAACTAACAAAGAATTGCTTAGTCTGTGCCAGGCAGGGTTCCAAGTACTTTACATAAATCAACTTACCTAATTCTCTGTCTGAGGTAGGAGGCAGATACTATTATTATCTTCATTTGACAGATGAGAAACATCAGGGTATGGGAGAAAGTAGCTTGCCTAGTTCACATAGATGGTTAATGGTAGATTGGGATTCCATGCTAGGTAACTGACTCCAGCATCCCTGCTCTTAACCCCTCTACTATACCACCTGCTTTGCAGAGATAATGGGTTCATCAATAAACATCAGTCTCAGCTCTGATTATCTGCTTAGAATATACTCAAAATAGAATCACTCTTACCAAGGGATGCTATGAGCCAACCTGCCCTCAATCTAAGATAAAACATGCTAACAATCTGTAAGATGTAAAACCACCTCACCCTTTCCAGCAGTTACTGACTTTTGGAATCAAATTATAATAATCTGCATATCTTTGATGCAATGAAGACAATCTTTTTATGTCTTGTCTATCTTTAGTTCCTGTTTTGTGAATTTTCTATTCTTATTTCTTAATATGTTTTTTTCCAAAGCTATGGGACATTAAACCTAAATTATTTGGAAGAATTTTGTGATTGAAAATACCAAAGTCAGCCAAGAACAGTGGCTCACACCTGCAATCCCAGCAACTCAAGAAGCCAAGGGAGGAGGATCCCAAGTCTGAGGCCAGTCTCAGCAATTTAGTGAGATCCTCAGCAATTTAGTGAGATGATGTCTCAAAATAGAAAATAAAAAGGACTAGGGATGTAAATCAGTGGTCGAGATACCTGGGTTCGATTCCCAGTGCCAAAACAAAACAACAACAAAATCAAAATGTTGCTAACTATTTGTTTTAACAGATAGGTATTATCTTGGAGGAATCACTAGAAGCTAGTGAAAAGGACCACCTATAAATACCTGAGACCACAGAACTGACCAGGCCCTCTCAACAGATGGATGAATAGCCTGAAACTGTGATATATGCCATCCAGTAGAGGCCATACTTACCCAGTTCTAGAATATTCGCCATGCTATTCGGGGACACTCAATTCCTCTAATCAACATGTATGGGAAAACAAATAAGTAAACCTGATGTTTGTGTTGTGAGGTCAAAATCACAAAAGAAAAAAGATACAGAGGGATCTCACACCTAAAGAATGGTCTCACGGATTATTCCTATTCTACAAAGTATACCTGGTTAGTGATGATAATCCAACAAGCAAAATTTCACATGAATGAGGCTAAATGAATGCTATCCTTTTTTTCCTGAAATTTTTGTTTTTATATTTTCAGTTGTTTATAGATACGTGAGCTATATTTTGATTTCTCACCATTATTTTTTTCCTATAATTTTATTGGTGCATTATAATTATACATAATGGTGGAATCCACTGTTATATATTCATGCACATGACAACATAATTTAGCCAGTATCACTCCCCAGTATTTCTCCTTTCTCTCCCCTCCTCCCTCCCCTTGATCCTTTTCCTCTAATCTGATCTCATGGTCTAAATGCTTTGTTAATCAGCCATCAAAAGCAAATTACCATGGGGGTGTGGACACACCGGTATCCCAGCTACTTGGGAGGCTGAGGCAGGAGGATCACAAGTTCCAGGCTATCCTTGGAAGCTTAGTGAGACCCTCAAAACAAAAAAGGCGGGGATAGATGTAGCTCCATGGTAGAGAGCACCTGGGTTCAATGCCTAATATGGGGGGAGGGGTGGCAATTATCTCATGCCAGGCACTTTGCAATAAAACCAAGCACCTAGAATATCTCTAATTTAGAATTGGGAATTTCACTCACAATACTTGAGTCACTTTTTAGGATTGGCTACTCTCTTTGGAGGGATCATCTCATCTGTCAGGGTTGATGTCTAATACTTTGAGCCTCTTAGACATAACATTTTTTCTTGTTAGATCCTCACCTTTAGTGGTATCCTATTTGAAGCCTTCAGCTCCTTTATGTATCAACTACAGAGAAAACCTCAAAGCTGGAAGCCTGAAAGACACTCTCACAAACAAGGACCATAATGAATGACACTCTCCCAAACAAGGACCATAATGAATACAAAAAACTACCTTTAATGAGCATTAACAAAATGTTTCAGAGAGAATCAGTGAAGCAAGCCCAAGCTGCTAAAAATAACAATGTGGACAAGTGTTAGATTGAAGTAGGGGAGGTGGGGTAGGGAGACAAGAGGGATGAATGGTTAAATAAAAGCTTCAGGTTTTTCTTTTTTTAAAACTAATCTTGCATGCTAACAAAATCACAGTTAATTTTTACTAGAAAGGAATTTTGCTACTCATGAGAAATCCTTATTCCCAGTAGAGAAGCCTACTTGACATATTAAATTATAGTGGAAGTTTCCATGAACTAAAGAATCTCAACTCAGAAAGGACCCTGGAGGTGACACCAGAACTAAGTGTGGCTTGCTAACAGAATCTGGTGGGCAGAGTGCTCTATGCGAGGGACTGGCATGGAGGGACTGCAGGCATGTGCAGGAAGTGACAATTGATCTTACAGTACTAAAACCACAATTAATTTGGGGTGCATAAGCAAGGCAAATGACATTGGTGGTACATGATGACCTTGAACTTTCATCAGACATTTTAAAGGGTTCCATAAATATAGGAAGGGGTCTTGTCACAGAATGATCTGTGGGTCAATTCCAGGAGTGGCAGGGGACAAGAGATAATTCTTCAGGGCCCAAAAGACTATAATGTATGATAGAGATTCCTTAGAAGGTTTGAACAGGCAAGTATAGAAGGAACAGTAGCTGAAATACAGAGTAAAACAGAATGCAGAACACAGTCAAAACATCTGCGGCACCAGACAAGGGCAAAGGGAATGGAATCAATCAGAAAAATGGTTAAGAGACAAACTAGCAGGCTCTATGTTGACATTTGTTGCATATGCATAAAATGTCAGTTCAATATGGTTAACTGATATCACCATTTTTTGTGGACAGGGGAAGCAGGTGCATATTCATTTATGCCTTTCAAATCACATGAACATATTACCTATTTTTAACAATAAAATTTAAAAAAAGATGTGGAGGCTGGTCGGGATAGGCCACACCTGTAATCCCAGCAGCTTGGGAGGCTGAGGCAGGAAAGTCAGAGTTCAAAGGCAGCCTCAGCAACAGCAAGGTCAGACCCTGTCTCTAAATAAAATACAAAATAGGGCTGGGGATGTGGCTTAGTGGTTGAGTGCCCGAATTCAATCCCTGGTACTGAAAAAAAAAAAAAAAAAATAGATGTGTGTTATCAGAACGAGAAGTCCCAATATAAAAACCTACACAAGCATCTCTTCAAACTTCCTCCTATGTTTGAAGTTGCACTTCTGAAATCAGATTATTTTTATGCCAATGACTCAGACTACACCAATGACTGCTGAGAAGAGACAATTTCCCTGTTGATCTGTGTAACATACATGTCAAACAAACTGGAATCATCCAGTGGTTACTAGAAAAATTCAACCAGCCTAACAGTTGTGAACAAAACAAAAGAAAAAAACAAAAACAGAATAAAGAAAGTCTGGTTAGTTAACTCAGGAAGCACAATCTTTTAAATTTCATGGTAAATAAAAGAAGCTCAGAGAAGAATATCTAATTTATCAAAATGCCTATGAATCACCAATGTGAAAGTCAGATTCCAATTCGATGTGGTGAGTTTTAAGTTAGTTTGGACTAGCCTTTTGGCTAAAAATGACCTTTTAAAAGTTATGCAGAATCTCCCATTCAGTCTCACATAATGTATAAGGCAGGTGCTTCAGATACATTTGACTTAGAGACTTAAATTGAGTGGACATAAACTTAACAGCTAAAAAATAAGTGGAATTCATTTTTACAAAACTATGTAATGTTGTTTGGCTACATATAACTCAAACACACTAAATTTACAATACATATTGAAAGCATATTTAAAGTAACTGATTGATTAAGCTTGTTCATCAAAAACACAGTGTGTCCAGGGATCAATTCTCAAATGTTTTCATTTATTTGGTTTTATGTTTTATATTGTGCCTTGTTCACAAAGGATGTGAGTCAGCTTAATATAATTCAATAATATGGGAAAATATAATTAGATAAAGATCAGAATCAAAAGAAACAAGATAGAACAGATACTCAAGACCAAAGGGGAAAGTTAGAACACTGCTATTTGGTTATAGGTTTTCATGTGGTTATTAAAATTGAATTCCAAATTTTACTCTTTCTAGTTACCAAGTAAGAAATGAAAATAGAATCAATTATATGATTCTCATTTTGCATGAGGAAAAAAAAGACACACATTAATTTGTTTAGAAAAGTATAGGTTTTCTTTGGCATCTATAGCTAAATGGAATATTTTGCAAGAGTATTCAAACAGGAAAAGTAGAAGGGACTATGATCTTAACCACTTATATAAAGTGATACAACAGTGGGTTTCTTTTCACTGTCTTTATGGAAAAAAAATCTCTCAGTGTGGACATGATAGAGGATGGGGGAGGAGGTGTCAAGGATGCAAAACATAGTAACCAAGTCCAGAGTTTCTGAAGATCTGACTAGACTCCTGGCCTAACAACTAATATTAGAAGGGAATGGATGGATATTATAACCTTTGTCTAGCTGAACCTCTGTAATCATCATTTTTCTCAATTAAGCTTCTGATCAAATTTACAGACAATTCATATTCTCTGGCATGTGCAAAAACAAAAGCATTTTCTCTGAGGGGAGACCAGCACACAATTATTCAACCATCTACTCCCTGCCGTTGAAATTCAAAGTTATACTAATGTACTTCTCTATACTTTTCCTGCAATTGTAACAATTACATTCTAGTATTTGTGAATTGAGTGGATTCTGTTTACTTTATTCAAAAAGCATATAAGCTAAGATTTTCAAAGGACAGCATATGACATTTAGCAAGGAAAGGAGAGAGATTTCTAAAATAAAACTTTGAGGAAGGCTCAGAAAGATAAGAGAATAAATCCAGGTTCTAGGATTGCATTCCAGGGGGTGCTTGTGGAGGAGGGGCTGCAGGGGGCTCCAGAGGCAGGACCAAGAAGTGAGTCACCCAATCCCAGAAGCACTGGGCATTTGGATGCAGGACACACACAAAGAAAAAAAATGCCTCTTTCATTCTACAATTATTTGTGTTTCCAAGACCCAGAGTTATAACACATTAAGTGCACAGTTTCCAATTGTCAAATGAATAAATGTTTATAAGTAACAAAATAGTTTATTGTAACCGTCCAGGACAGCTCTTCTGAAATGTATAAAGTGAACAAGGAAGAACAATGTAAATTAACTGCTCAAAACTTGATTATAAATTGTGTAAAATGTAATTACCTTTATTGTATAGAGGGGGGATCTACTTTGTTTCACTACATGATAACAAATCAGATTTTTCCATAAGTTTCCTTCCACTTTGTTTCCCCAGTTTTACCACCTTTTACATAAAAGTATTTTTTCTTCACCCATCTCAGGTAGGTTTGAGAAGTAATAATAAGAAAATATGGTTTACCACATTGGGTGAAAATAAGTCTTTTAGGTAATATGTACTGAGAAGTGTAATGATGTATTAAGATGACAAAGGAAGAAAAGAAAATGAGATCACTCTCAGACAATTTTGTGAAGTAGAGACTAAAAAGAAGTTAATACTGACTCATAAAATTTATGTGACAGGAAAACAAAAACAAAATCATAACACAAAATATAGAGTAAAGCAAATGAAATGTGACTTCATTTGCAAGAACAAAGCAAATGAAATGTGATGTAGTTATCCTCAAATCCGGCCCCCCAACCCCAGTAACAGCATTTGAAAGCAGGAAGGCATCGGATCTTTCAAACTCTTCAATTCATAATCTCCCTGGTTGGCAATCCTGGAAACTGATGTGCTTCTATAATGAAGAATCAATTTAAAAAGGTGTGTCTAGGGCTGGGATTGTAGCTCAGTGGTGGAGCACTTGCCTAGCATGCCCTGGTTCAAACCTCAGCACTAGGGGGTAGGGGTAAATTGTATCTAAAGCACATATTTTGAATCTTTTGGGAATCATAGACACATCTAAATGTTTTGGTTTTGCCTTTAACTCACACCCCACCTCTAAAACGAAGTTAATAAGTCACTTATTAACCAAATCACAAGTTTGATCACTAATGAGGCTGGAAAGTTTGCAGCCTTAGACTTGAAATACACTTACGAATCAGGGAGAATTACCTCAGTTAATAAAGCATTATTGAAGGACAGCATGTGATCCTAAACATGTCAGGATTCAAATGTAAATATTAAAATAACCAAGCTGGCCTATTTATACAAAATTCAGTTTAATTTCACCGACCACAGAACAAATACATTGTGGGTTTTTGATGAAGTTCAAAACAGTGCATTCAGCAAATAACTAATGAGCATCTACTACTCATCAGATGCAGGGTTGAAAAAACACCACAAAGATTTCTGTCCTTTTTTCTGTTTATACTGATTGTTCTGTAAATCTCTAAATTTAAAAACGTGAATATATAATTGAGTTTACAATGATTCACTTAAATTCTAAATTTGTTGCTTAATATGTAATAAAAAATACAGCCTGTGAACGGAGAATCTTACCATAATTCTACTACATGAACTTTACACTTAGAGGAGAAAGAATTCCCAACCAGTGTTTCAGAAATGCTAACCATAACACGGAGTTGCAAGTTAGACTGCGCACAAGGCTGCCTCTGCTGGCGGACCCAGCGCATCCTCCCAGCAGAATCTTAACTCCCGACACCTGTATCAAACTTGCCACCCTGAAACCCATCCCTTTCTGTAAGCAGACTTATCTAAGGAGGCAGCGCCAGAATACTTCTGCCTCACCCATCTCCTGAATAATCTGACTTCTAGAAAGACCTCTAAACTGGCCCGAAAATGTTGATGGTAAGGGTTTGCCCCATTAATTTTATATACCATCCGACCAACTGTGAAACACAGAAAAATCCACAGCCACTTTCACAAGCCGCTAAAATAAAGCTTTGCTCGTCTACATGTTTTGGCGAAAAAAAGACAGGAAGAACGCATCTGCCAATCCAGACAGGGAAAAAAAAATGCAGTGACAAATTTCTACCTGAGCTGCTGAAAATCCAACGGTCTTCTCCCCAGAAAAGGCACTTGCCAACCTGTCCTCCCCACCTCCGCCCAGCGCACTCCACCGGTCCCCAAGGGGTGGGCGGGAAGGGTCAAGCTCTCCTTCGCCCCGACTCGGCCTCCCGAGCTAAAAAAGAGTGTTTCAGGTTAACTGGGGGCTGCGCCCAGCGCCATTAGCGCACCTCCGAATGCTCCGCCGTGCCCTAGCGGGAGGCAAGTTTGGCGGGTCCTGGCCCCTGCCCCGGCTTCTCCCCGGTAGCAGCAGAAGCTGCGGGTGGCCGCGAGAGCTGGGCCCCGCCTCACCCACCTACCTACAGGGCGGGGGCGCGGGCTCCTCGGGTCCGGGAGAAGGGGCTCGGGCGCACGCATTTCTGGGAGCGGTGGCCTCTGCGGCTGGGCGCGGGGGAGCGCATCCTCTGGGGAGGGTGGAAGGAGGGGTCAGGGGAGGACCCTGAGCCGAGGAGGAGCAAAGGCCGGAGGAAGGAGCGCCCCGAGCGAGCGCGCGCCCGCCGTGCTCCGACTTCGGAGCTAGGGCGAGCAGCCGCGGCAGGGATTCCTCAGGCCTCGCCCACGCGCGGCGCCTCGCCGCCCCTGCAGCTGCGCCCACGGTCAGGGCACCCGCCGCGACAGGCTTGCGGGCCCGGCCAAAGGCGGGGAGATGCGGGTGGCGCAACGCGGTGCAGACGCCCGCCTTTAGCTCCGCCCGGCCCGCGGCACGCTCTGCGCCCCTCCACTACGGCGGAGGCTGGGGAGCTCGGCGGCCGGGTTCCGCGGGTCAGGCTGCAGCTGCAGCATCCTCCCTGCACCCGCGACCTCCGAGATGGAGGCTAGGTACTCGGGTTACCCCCGGCTGCAGCAGCCTGCGCTGCCACAGCCCGGGCCCGGAGACTCCGCCCCGCAGAACTGCGCGCGCGGCCTCCGGCAGGCCTCGGCCTTTTGTGACGCTTCCTGAGCGTGAGCGCATTGTTGACCAGGCGGTTGATCGCGGAACCTGGGGGGTCTGCTTACCTCGCCCCTGGCGGCAGCCTCTACAACTGGCCGGCCTAGGGTCCCACTCTTCGTGGGATGTAAAGCTTTGAGAGCAAGCTGGAGTTAGAGCGTCTCCTCGAGCCTTAAAGCCCCTTGACTTTTCCTTCCAGCTCAGGGACGACCGGCCACAAATATAAATTCATCCTTCTGTCTTTTCCGGCGTTGCGCTTAGCAAAGGGGCCCACCATCTCCTCCCCCTCCTGTCCCCAGTACAACATCCTGGATGCTGCCAAAATGCAATCATTACGGCAATAGGAATGTAGCAATTGGGCCGTCCAACCAGCTCTTGGCAGAGACCCGAGAGAACCTTGGTGAGAAGGTTTGCATCAGCAGCAGGGCCTATGCCCGCGGGGCTTCGCATCTGCATTAGATGCTGTTCCCTGTACAGTCCCGTGACTAGCACTGCAAAATGACTAGGAGGATCTGGCTGTGAAGTTCACCCTTAGGTACACAGAGAGAGAGGGAGAGAGAAAAAAGAAAACAAAAACAAAAACAAAAACAAAACCTCCAGGAAGATCCTGCAGCTGGTCTGATACTATTGGTGTGTTAGAGGCATCCACACAAAGTAGATATGGGCCTCCTCCCTGTTGTTGATGTTGCTCAGGCTGTAACGGCCTCCCCGGAAGGCGGAGCAAAGCATTTAACTGTCGTGGCTTTGGGATTTCAGCGGCAGGTGGTGATGTTATACCTTCTTGCAAATACGGAACCATAGCCCAGTTCTGCACTGAGCATGTATAAATATGGAGATCAGGTTTGCATCTTTCTGGTCTGAATGTGAAGAATGAGAAATTTCGTTCTCTTTTTAAAAGGCATTATTTTTTTGTAAACCATTTAGTGTTTAGCAAGGGAAAACTAGGTTTCCAAAATATCGAGCTGATTTCATTGTATCAAAAAATAAGTAAATAAATAAAAGCATGACATGAAATCTCCAGAGAGTTGGAGCTGCTTCCACAATTCTTTGATGAATTCTTTTATGATTTTGAAATCCAAGTGTATAAAAATAGGACCACAAACTCCCCACCATGTTGCATATCAAGTCCAAATTGTGACAGATAGCTTTGATTTTTTTTTTTTTTTTTTTTTTTTTTAACTGAGTTCTTTTAAGCAAATTGAAGGCTGGGTGTGGAGCAGTGTGGGAGCAGCTCTCTGCTGGGTCAGGAAACACTGGCCCATGACTAGGCTACTTCCTGAGGATCTCTGATTGATCTAAAGCCCTGCTTTATTGTCAAATGATACTCATGATATGGTGTCCCAATTCAGAATGTATGCGTACATAGCAATGTGTATGTATAAGTACAGTATGAAGTCACTTAGGAGAATTTGGCAGTTACTCTTATTTAACAAAATTGTAAGTTCCAAATGTTTCTGCAGAAAATGTCCATTCAGTTGCTATTTCGTTTTGCTGATTTCCATCCTTTCATCATCAAGAGCAGCACCCTTTCATTTCTCTCTATGGACCCCATGTTTTGTCAAGAAGCAAGCAGTAATCCTGTTTTGTGTTTTTGTTTTTGTTTTGTTTACCCAACAAAGACATATAACTATTTTTAAAGTAGTAACTATCACTTATACAATGCTTATCAGCCTTTCAAAAGCACTACAAGTAACGTTACTATCTTCACTATCTTCATGAGCTCCTCTAGGATTACATGCTGTATCAATGCTAATTGTAACTTTTTATTTATTTATTTATTTATTTTTTTTTTGTACTGGGGATTGAACTCAGTGGCACTGGACCACTGAGTCACATCCCCAGCCCTATTTTGTATTTTATTTAGAGACAGGGTCTCACTGAGTTGCTTAGGGCCTCACTAAGTTACTGAGGCTGACTTTGAACTCTCCATCCTCCTGCCTCAGCCTCCCAAGTGCTGGGATTACAGGCATGTGCCACCATGCCCTGCTTGTAACATTTTAATACAGTGAAAGTTCTGATATAATAAAGATTTCTGTTCCTGGGGGAAATCTTTCTCCTTAAGAATTCTCTGAGCATTCTTTTTTATTAACAGAACATTTACTGGTCAAATAACTGACCTTTATTTGACTTACCTAAGCCTTGTTTTTATAGAGAAATCAGACAAGATATGGTCATTTCTATAGTGTTTATATTGTATTATTCAGTATTGTACCCACTACCACATGGGGCCATTTACATTTAAATTATATCCGATTTAAATTGTGGTTCTTCAGTCTACTAGCCATATTTTAAGTTCTAAAGAGCCACACAAAACTCATGACTACCTATTTGGGCAGTATAGTATGTTACATTTTCATTATTACAGAAAATTAGAATAGAAGGTCAAATTTTAATTGGTAGATAAGATATGCATGAAATAATGGGAAATCATAGTTCCCTACAAATTGAACCTCGTTAGACAATGTATTTCTTAAGAACCTAGTAATCTTTAAGATTTCCAACTGCAGCTCCATGATGTGCTGACCTTGGGTGAATTACTTAATCTCAGTTGTCTTATCCTTAAAGAAGAGATGATAACAACAGAAACTTCATAGGGCATATACAAGGATTAAAAGAAATAATTCATGAAAGGTGCTTAGACTAAAGTCTAGAATGTGTCGTCAATAAAAGTTAGCTGTTGCTATAACAATATATGTTGTTATGATAAAGTTTTTTTAAAGTGTATCTCTAGCACCTCTGTACCTGCCTAATGGAATATGCTTGGTAAAGGCTCAGCTGATAAAAAATCTAATGCTATGTTAATTTTATGGAGAAGAGGACGTCTTTTAAGTATGAAAACTAACCTTTATTTGAGAAAAGGCAGAAACCATTGTAAGACAATTTAGATTGAACTGTCATCTTACTTTTTCAGTGACTAAACAACACTTGTATGATGAGACTTTAGGGTAGATACAGAGAAGCAGAGATATTTTTAGTTCTTAAAGGAACCCTGACCTTTGTTTGTTTGGGTACCAGGATTGAACCCAGGGGCACTTAACCACTGAGCCACATATCCAGGCCTTTTTATTTTTTATTTTGAGACAGGGTCTTAGTAAGTTGCTAAAGCTGGCTTCAAACCTGTGATCCTCCTGCCTCAGCCTTCTGAGCTGCTAGGATTTCAGGGGAGCATCACCAGGCCCAGCTCCTTTGTCGTTTTCAAACACAACTCTGGTAACCTCTCACGGAACTGGAAATCCAAGAATATTGGCAAATACTGCTCTGACACTTTGCCAAACAAAAGGCTCCCTGGATAAGAAGTGAGCTCGTAACCACTGAAAGTATTGAAACTCCTTTGAAAATTTTCCCTCAGAGGTGTCTGAGTGGAGATTTGTGCATTGAGTAAAGAGTTTAAGCTACTATCTCAAAAGAAAGTTGACTCTTTAGTGGTTGGACATCTGCTTTTTCTAGAACAAAGAGAAACACCTCCTTTCATACTCCCGACTTGGGCTGGTTGAGACATAGGCCATAAACACTGATGACATCTGTGTGGGCATGTGAGTGGCTACCCACCTCTGAGGAGGTAGAAAAGAGTTCTCGGTGTTATAGTGTTGACGGCAGTGGCTCACTTTACAAACTGGGATCTCTGGTCCATTGGTTCATTAAAGTACCATCTTGGGTTTTAAGCAGAATGTAGAAGGATCCTTTTGTGGATAGATCTAGGTTCAATACTTCCCTCAGTGACTTATAAGTCTGAAGAGGAACTGAAAATCTTCTTGTCATTTGAATGGAGTCGGGAAAGAATTTTGTACTGAGAAAGAATTTTAACACATAGAAGTGGATTGCTGTCATTGAACTTAGGGCTAACTTTTTAGCATAAACCTACTAAATTTAATTTTATTCACAGCTATTTTTTAAAGTATCTGCTTTTGAACAGATTCCTACTGTCTTATTTCTGCGAAAAATCATATGCTCGATAGCTCAAGAATTCATACATATATTTTTTACACTCTGAAAAGTGTTCAGATAAGCTTATGCCAAGACATTGGTGCTAAGACATTATAATTCTGAAATGAATCCCTAAACTTAATGTAACAAAAATGGTGATTGTTTGGATTTATTGGGTGAGAGAAATTTATGGGGAATGTTCTAAAAAGGAAAATTTTCAAAGGAAATAATTCTAGATTCACAAATTTGTGCAGAAAAGTTATGGGAGGGCCAGGTGCAGGAGGATGGCAAATTAGCAAGATTCCGTCTCAAATTTTAATAAATAAGTAATAAGGAAAAAAAAGTAGGGAAGTAGTTCAGTGGTAAAGTGTCTGTGGGGTTCCATCCCCAATACCAGAAAACAACAACATCAAACACACACACATACAGATGTTTCACATTTCACCTGAGGTTCCCCCCCCCCGCCCCCACCTGCACGTGCAATATCTTGCATAACTGCATTACAATATCAAAACTAGAAGTTTGACATTGGCCCAATCCTGAGAGCTTGTTTGGATATCACCAGTTTTACATAAATTCTGTGTGTGTGTAAGTGTGTGCACACGTGCACATGTGCGAGCATTTGTATCACATGCAGTTTTATTATACATCTTGAATCTTGTACCAACACAATAAGATACAGGATTGCTCTATCCCTGTAAGGTTGATAGAGCACCCCTTTAAAGTCATATCAAACCTCCTCTTCACCACACCCCTAACTCCTGGCAACCATCTGTTCCATTTCTATGATTTCAAGAATGCTATATAAATGGATTCATACAGTACATAACCTCATAGATTGGCTTTATTAAAACTCAGCATTATTCCTTTGATATCCATCCAAAGTTATGTGTATAAATAGTTCCTTCCTTTTATTGGTAAACATCCCATGGTATGATGTACTGCTTTTTGTTTAATAATTCACCTATTAAAGGACCTTTCAGTTGTTTCAAGTTTGGGACATTAAGAATAAAACTACTGCTATGAACATTCATGTGCAGGTTTTGTATGAACATAAGTTCTCACTTCTCTGAGATAAGAGTTCAGGAGTTTATTTGCTAGGTCATATGGTAAGAGAATGTTTAGCTTTATAAGAAACTGCCCAATAGTTTTACAGGTTGGCTGTACTATTTCATAGTTCTGTTAATATGTATGCATGCTGAAAGTTGTATTTTACCCTATTAAGTAAGTTTACTAAAGTGTAAGTGATACATTTTTTCCTATGCTGTAATTGCTTGGTGACTTGAACCCCACCAAATTAAGTTCTAAAGTCAGGGTCCTGTTTGATTCACCTTGGTGTCCGTGGTGCCTCACACATTGCCTGGCATATATTAGATTCAATAAACATTGTCCAATGGATGATCAAATTAATGAGCAAAAGAATAACTGAGTCAGAGTGAAATCAAATTGAAAAATAAAATTGTCAATAAATATAGCCATAGCTGAATTTGAATTGGATACCAGTTTTCTTCTAGTATATAACAACATTTTCAAATCAGAAATTGGCACTCTATAAGGTAAATCACTTATGGGAAAAGTAATAAAAACCAAGTGCTTAATTATGTTGATCCAAATTTATTTGTTGTTGTAGTCTGATGACAGCAAAAGATTGGAAACAATCTATGTGCCCAATCATATGCATCTGCTTCAATATCTACACAAGAGAATACCAGGCAGCCTTCAAAAAGAATGTGAAAATGCTGTGAAAATAGTAAGTATCTTTCAAGATATTGATGAAAAAGGTTAGAGAAAGTAGGTAGATTATGCTCTTACTTTTGTAAAAATAAAATGCAAATTAAAAAGAATAGGCGCCTGCATGGGCATGTAAATATTTCCTAAGTAATTTTATAAAGTACAGAGTATACTTAAAACCTGTCATGCCAGAAAGTAAAGAAGTGCTCAAAAACTTATAGGGACATGCCAAAAGAGCATAGGAGCCAGCTTGGAGGGACTCTCCCTTGGCCAAATCTGAGACAATTGGAGTATTAAATGAATAATGCCAGCAATAGATTATTATGCCTTGAATAAGAACTCACAAAACAGAAAAAGAATGTATGAGTTCAAACAGATGCATAAATGTTCAATAAAAAAGAGGGAGGAAATTTATTCTTTACAGAAGAAAGACAAAATTTAAAATATCACCATTTGCAAACATTACAGCAATAATTTATTCAGGCAATGATCATCAGTGGAAGTGAAAACCATTAGGTGAAAATTTACTGAAGAACAAAACCATCCTACAGTCTCAAAAGTGCTATTTGAAATGATAGTTGCTTTTCTGATATTTGTTAATTACAAGTGTAAAAGCCACTTTTATGATGGAGAAGTATGGCAGACACCTTATTTTATTTTTTAAAAAATTTGTTCTTTTTAGTTATACATGATAGTAGAATATATTTTGATATATTTATACAAGCATGGAATATATCTATTTTTAAAATTAGGATCCCAGTCTTGTGGATGTAAATGATCCACTGTGCTCACTGTGGTGTATTCATATATGTACATAGGAAAGTTATATCAGATTAATTCCCCTATCTTCCCTATTTCTATCCCCTCTCCCTTCCCTTCATTCCCCTTTGCCTAATCCACTAAATTTCTATCCCTCCTCCCTGAGTGTTAGCATCCATATATCTGAACATTCAACCTTTAGTTTTTTTGGGATTGGCTTCTTTGACTTAGCATGATAGTCTCCAGATCCATCCATTTACTGGCAAATGCCACAATTTCATTCTTCTTTATGACCAAGTAATATTCCATTGTAAATATATATATACATATATATGTATATATATACACACACCACAATTTCTTTATCCATTCATCTCTTGATGGGCATCTGGTGGTTCCATAGCTTAGCTATTGTGAATTGTGCTGCTACCAACATTGATATATCAACATTGATTGATATCAACATGTCACTATAACATGCTGATTTTAACTCCTTTGGATATATACCACAGAGTGCGATAACTTGATCAAATTTTTTGAGGAATCTCCATACTGCTTTACAGAGTGGTTACACTAATTTGTAGTCCCACCATTAATGTGTGAGTGTACCCTTTCCCCACATCCTCACAAACATTTATTTTTACTTTTATTCCTGACAATTGCCATTCTGGTTGGAGCTTGGTGAAATCTCAGTGTAGCTTTAATTTGCATTTTTCTAATTGCTAGAGATGTTGAACATTTTTTTCATATATTTGTTGACTGTTCGTATTTCTTCTTTTGACAAGCGCCTGTTTAGTTCCTTTGCCCATTTATTGATTGTGTTTGGGGTTTTTTGGTGTTGTTGTTGTTGTTTGTTTATTTGTTTTGTTAAGCTGTTTGAGTTTTTGTATGTCCTGGAAATTAATGTATGGTAGAAACCTTAACCAAATAATCAAACTTACCATATTAGTTTCCTGCTATTGCTATAAAAATTATATCACATGCCAGGCCTGGTAGTAAACTGTAATTCAATTCCAGGGCCCCAGGAGGCTGAGGCAGGAGAATCAAAAGTTCAAGGCCAGCCTCAGTAACTCAGTGAGGCCCTCAGTAACTCAGTGAAACCCTTTCTCAAAATAAAAAATAAAAAGAACTAGAGATGTGGTTCAGTAGTAAAACACTCCTGGGTTCAATCCCCACTATTAAAAAAAGCCACAAAAATAGTTGACATAAGCAACATAAGTTCTGTGGTTGAGGGACCCAACACAGGACTTACTGGCCTGAGATCAAGATGTTGGTAGAGCTGCTTTCTTTCTGGAGGCTCTAGAGGGGAATCTGTCTTTCTATCTTTTTAGGTTCTCAAACCTGCCTGATGGTCCCATTCTTCCACCTTCAAAATCAGCAATGGCTAGTTGAGTCTTTTGCATATCTCATCAATCTGAAACTGACTCATGTGCCTCTCTCTTTCTCTCATAAGGACTCTTGTGATGATTTTGGTCCCATCCAAGTAGTCCAGGATAATTCCATCCCTCTCAAGGTCTTTGACTTATTCACATCAGCAAAGTTTCTTTTGCCATTTTAGGTGACAAGTTTTGGGGATATCTCTGGGGGGCTATTATTTGACTCTACATCTTTACAGATAATGAGATATGACTTATGTGTATTCATGTGTATTCTGATACAATGCACTGAGAAGGATATATCACTTATGACAGTTTTCCTGCCAAAATAAATAAAGTTGAGAGACTTTCTGAAACAACTACCCTCCACTATTCAAAAAGGTCAATGTTGTAAAAGAAAAATGATTGGAAGGAACTGTTCCAGATTACAGAAAGGAAACTAGTAACAACTAAATGCAAGGTATCATCACTAATTGAATTCTGGATTTAAAAAAAAGAATTATAAAATATGTGATTAGAATAATTGGAAATTTGGATTATTGACCATATAACAAATAACAATATTATATTAAACAAATTTTACTGAATGTGATAACCGTATTGCTTCTTCTTAGGAGATGTATGACAATATATTTAGAAGTGAAGTGTCATGATGTCTGCAACTAGCCTCAAAAGGCTCATGAAAAAAAAGATTGAGAGAAAGCAAACAGGGTAAAATATTAACAATTGTGATTCTAGATCAGTACTGCAAAGAAAAAATATGATGCAAGTTATATGTGTAATTTAAAATATTCCAGTAGCTACATTTTTTTAAAAGAGAAAGTGGAATTATTTTTAATGTTATGTAACCCAATAAATGCAATTATTACCATTTTCAAATGTAATTAATGCAAAAAGTTTTGAGATATTTTACACTTTATTTGCCTATTAAGGCTTAAAAATCCAATGCGTATTCAATGCTGAAAGAACATCTAAATTAGTACTAGCCACATTTCAATGCACAATAGCCATATGTTGCTAGGTTCATAAATTAGACACCACCGTTCTAGAGAGAGGAGACGCATGTTCATTGTCTTACACTTGCAATTTTCTATATCTCAAAATAGAAAGAGGAAAAAACAGCTAGATATTTGCAAATGCATAGATTTCCTGGGAGCATACAGAAGACATTACTAACAGGGATTACTCTAGCAAGAAGAAATGAGTGATTGGGGGATAGGACTGGGAGGATGGTTTTCACTGTACCCTTTTGTACCTTGTGACAATATTGTGATTAAACCGATTAAATTTTAAACTAAAAATCTGAAAATGGTATCTGCTTTATCGTTTTATTCAAACTCAGATTCTCTAATGCTTAGCTTTGGTTAACCCAGACTGAGAAGAGCTCCATCTACTGATCTTGATTTCCTAACATCCCTCGGTCGATTAAAAGGGGTGGCCGCCTAAGATGTGATGAAGTTCAGAAATTTCTTAATTCTAGATAAATTAAATCAATGGCTTAAACTCCACCTCTGAGTTGCAGAAAACGAGAAACAATATTTTAGCACGGTTCACCTAATTCTGTGGTGATGGATGATGGCTGTAACTCCCAGTGGCGCCGGATGATGTTGTGAGCAAATTCATTACAAATTTATACGTCTCACTTAAGCCTCCTTCCATCTTGCAGCACAGCGGGACCTCTAGGGTTATATTTCTTCAACTGTCACTGCTGGCACTTTCAAACCTGAGTTATAGCCTATTGTCTTCTGCTCCTGTTTCCTAGTTTTTGAATTGAGGCTGGGCCATAGAGCTTTCTTGAACTCCTTTGATCATTACATCATTTCCCGGCGGTGTCTAGCATATAATGCAGAGAAGTGAAGCGATTGCCCAAGTTGTAATTATCTGAAAAACGTGAGGATAAGAAACACTGCGTTTGAAGGGCTGACTCGGATCCCAGTGCAGATGCGCTGGTTCTGTAAGGCACGCCACCCACGGCTCACGTGATGTATCTGTGCTACGTCTTTCATCCAGTTCAGAAATGTACTAGTTATCCTATTTAGTAACATATCACATAGATCACGCGATAGCTCCTTGTTTATAAGTAATTACAACATACTACACACACACACACACACACACATGCGCGCGCACACACACACACACACGTCACTGAGCACTGACAGCGCACGAGCTCTGGTGCGTTGTGCGGTATCCCACCGCGATCTTTTTGGTCAGATCTTCCCCTCCATTGGCAATCTGTGATTAGATTTAGTACTCAATATTCGTGTGGCAGAAAAAGGCAGGAGAGAGAGACAGAGGTTAGTTTTGGATGCAGTGACTAAGATGGTTGAGGAAATAAAGCAAATCCCAAGATCTGGACAGTAGCTTGACACTCATCCAAGCGTAGAGAAAGAGTTAGGTGCAATGAGAATGAGAGTTTCAGGAGGTCTTTACCAACACAATAATCACAAGAGGATTAGATTTATTGGTCCAAGTATTTCCTCCTTAGAGTTATGGCAGAGCTCCGCGCCAGCGTTGAGAATTGGTCTCGGTTTTCAAGTCTGAAACTCTGCGCAGAAACAAAGTAGGTCTGACTCAGAGTGCACAACCTGCCCCCTACTGATCAGAATTGCAAGCACAGTTGTTTTAAGCAACAAATATAGTAAAGGAAGGTGCTCTACCAAGCTCCCTGGTGGTCTAGTGGTTAGGATTCGGCGCTCTCACCGCCGCGGCCCGGGTTCGATTCCCGGTCAGGGAAGTTGGCTTTTTGCTTTCTCTCCAACTTAGCAATCATGAGGACTTTATCCACTTTTGATTTGATGTTTATTGATAATTTACTTTTGATTTGATATTTATTGTTGTGCTTTTGGAGATAAAAAGTCAATTTCTTAAAAAAGGTTACATAAATTTTAAAGATGCTCTATTTATAGATATTATTTACAATTGATTAAACATGAAGACTTCTGATTCTACAGTGTTTTGGAAGTATTAGTCATAAATTTGTACAAAATTTCAACAGCTTCCAAAAATTGCAGTTTCCAGCCTTTAAAAATAATTTGTATATTCAATCCCTGTTATTTAATCATTTATCTGATCTTGAGTATGATCGACGAATAAAAGAAGGAAATACCTGTAGAAGGAATTATTCCTATTTTGCATCATGTTTAGAGTTAATTTCTATTTTAGTATACATTCAGATCATGTATTATTTGTGTAGAGTGATTCCTACACTGCTCTCCTTTATAAATCCAAAAATATCTGTTTATGTGGTTGGTAATTATCTGGCTTCTTATCTTTTCTCTCAATAATACATTTACTTTATTATTTTATCTAAGTTTTAATGATCGTTCAAGAAATTCATATGAATACGGCAAATTTGTTACATCTAGGGTGTCAATTCCAAGAATGTAAATCATATAGCTCCTAGACCCCCACCAAAATGCATCTAACAGTGATTGGGAAATTCTTACTTTCAAGACAAAGTGGAACTCTGGCAGTTCCCAAAAAGAAAATACAGACATGTTGGAATAATACAGAATAAAAAATGGTGCTATATAGATAGTTATTTTTTTAAATCCTCAAATTTCAAAACTATTCTAACCATTTGTTTTTGAGCTTTTGGGGATATGTTTTGTTTTGTTTCTATTTTATTCTTAAATCTGAAATTTTTCAATAGCGTAAACATAAGCTGAGAGCTTGATTTTAACTAAAACGATTTTTTGTTTTGTTTTGTTTTTTGCTTTCCTTTTACCTGTGCTGAGTATTTGTTAATGGTACAGGAAGTACATGGCCAGAAAAGATGTGATTTTGGTGCTTTAGGAACTTTCACTTCTCCAGGGAATTAAGGCAGAAATGTATTTGGTATTATTGTCATTAACGAAAATAATAGTCATCATCTGTAGATTATTTGCTATGCAATTTGTCAGGTACTTCAAGTGGTTGGAGAGAGAGATAGTGATAGAGATAGAGATAGAGATAGAGATAGAGATAGATAGATAGATAGATAGATAGATTTTTTATTTTTGCCTTTTTCTTCCATCCAAGCCCCCAACTAATTGGGTGGTGCTTGTCCACATTAAGGGGAGATCTTCCCCAATCAAATCCACAGGCTCTCTACCTATCTCCTCTGGAAATATCCTCACAGACATACCAGGGAATAATGTTTTACCAGTTCTCCAAGGCAATCCTCAATTTAATCAAGTAGATATCTAAAATGAACCGTTACCATGACCAAGGCCTGACATCTGCAATAAAGGCAGCTACAACAGGTGACCTATATATAGGAAGGGACCTGTGCTGGAATGAAGTGCAGAATGAGTCAGATAGGTAGATGCAGCCAGATTATGGAAGACTTGAAGGCAAGCTAAAATGTTACAAAGGGAATCCAAGAGGATTTGGTGGCTGATAGGACCTAAAGGATGAACAATAGGGAAGAGTCAATAATGACTCCATGATTCGTAGTCTGTGGCTGTGTGGTTAGTGAAGTTAAGGGGCATAAATGGTAAGAGAGAGGATGACGTGGGGAAACAATGGGAAGAGAAAGTAAATGCAATTTGATCCCTTAGAGTCAGCATAGCCAACGTGGCTGGAAATACAGGAGTAAACTGTGGTTCTTCATTCAGGGTGAAGGTATAGATTTTGAGCCATTAGCTTAGAAGTTTGAGAAGATTCAGGGTCTCCCCAAAAGAATCTATAAAAAGGACAGAAGACCAAGGATTAAACCCAGCACAATATGATATAGGAAAATGGCAAGAAGCAGAGTTACTAGTAAAGGAAGTAGCAGAAGTTCAGAGAGATAATTAAAGGATAAGGGGGATTCTAGAAGGAGGCAGCAGTGAAGAGAACGGGTTATTATAAAGAGGCCAAGGAGAAGATGAAGGAGATTAAGCAAAGACAGGTGGTGAGACAATGTTGATGGGTACAGAACAGACTGGTGGAAGCCAGATGAGAGTAAGGAAATCTGTCTAGAAGGTCACTGCTATATACATGATTCAAAGAGCTAAGGGTCTGACAGCAAATTTACACACAAACTAGATGTTGAAGAAGAACAAATATGGAGATGAAAAAGAACTCTTGTGAAAGCAAAGAAAACATTCTTGCTGAGAAGCCAGAGATTCAATTAGTCCTCACTGTGCCAATATTAACTGAGTTATCTGGAGTAAGTGACCCAACCTCTCTGAACTTCTGGATCCTTCCTTGCCTGTACAATGGAGGTGCACACTTCATGGTTATTTTTATTCATTCATTCATTCATTCATTCATTCATTCATTCATTCATTCTTCATTTATTTATCAATTTAGCAACTACTTAAAGAATTCTTACCAAGCCAGACACCACTGTGGGCTCAGGTATATGAAAATGAACAAGACTTTCTCTACTACAGTTGAATAGGAATCAAAGGAGAAAATGATTAAGGTTTTCATCATCTATTAATTTCAAAAGGGAGCTGCTTGGAAAGGAGGCAAAGAAGGAAGCCAGGTTGCATTTAGATTTGGACTGAGGTCATTCAAGTGAAGCTGTCCTGCACATAAGTTGATGTTTGTGATTAAGGGTGATGAATTTGGAGGCAATTCAGCTCTGAGGTGAGAACTTACGTTGAAGAGTGAAAATACTTGGCAAGAGATAGAGTGCAGCAAAGAGAAGAGCCAAGGTTTGCAGGCTTGACTTTGGCTGAAGGAGAACAAAGGAGAAGATTCTGAAGGAGAAAGTCAGGAAAAGCCAGGGTCAAAGCTGACTTCTTGTCCTGGAAATTTTTAATTAGGGCTTTCTGTGTGTCCCCATTTTGTTTTTGTTTTGAGGTTTTAATTAGTATCTTTCTCATTGTGTTTTACCATTCTATTGTTATTTTTAGTCAAAGAATTGTATTTTTCCTAAATGATATAGTCATTTAGATTCAACAGTATATCAGGTCACCTACACAGAGTTCAAACTTGTTCCTTTGTAGAGCCAAAATATTATGCTCAATTTAATGCGTACAAAGAATGGGGAAAAGCTGAAGGACTGTTTGTAGAAATACTCCAAATATGAAGAGGTTCTTTAAAGGCAAAGGAACAGGAATTATTTAACCTGCACTAAAGAACTTGCTGTGTAGCAAAAGTATTTTCCTAGATTTGTCCAATTATTTTATTTTAAATACAAAATCATCATTCACCCAGGATTGGACTACTAAACTAGGTGATGATTTGAGCTGAGAAATACTAAAAATTTTAAGGATGCTTAAAAGCTCTAGGGGGTGGGTAATTTTCACCAGCATCTAAAATAGTTTGACATGTTTGGTATTGAATAAATGAAATAAATAATGAAACCAAAAAAATACACTGTTAGGACTGTTCTTGAAAACAATCATATATAGGTTGAGCACCACATAATGCTATTTTATGTGAATGACAGCTCTGTATTTTTGCTGAGAGAAGAACAAGTGGAAGTAGAGTTAAACTGAGTCATTCTGGATAATGTCTGACACTTATTGAGTTCCTTTATTTGCCAACACTTCATTAAGTGCTTTATCCAGGATGAAGACATGATAATCTGTAAAAATATTTCCATTTCTTTTGTACTTTTTCTGTGTGTGTGTGGTGCTGGGGATTGAATCAAGGGCCTTGTGAGCACTCTACCAACTGAGCTATATCTCCAGCCCTCTTTAGTACATTTCTAATTAATTTTAAAATATCATTTTCACATCTCTAGTTGATTATTATTTTGACTTACATGGTTCTTGATTTCTTGTCTTCCTACTTTAATGAGAAGGTTATAGAAAAATATTTCTACAGTAGTTATATAAAAGGAAAGCAATTTAAATTTAAAACATGGACCTCATTGATCAATTAGCCTTTATCCTGGTTATTATATCCTCTGAATTTTATAATACGTATAATATATAGTATTTATATAACTTGCTTCTGTTTTGCATAAGTTGTGCTTTTGTATGCTTCCTGAGGCCAGAGTTCATATTTATACTTCTGCACTGCAAAATTATGATTATACAATTGGTGGTCACCTTTTTTTGTTTTTGTTTTTTGTCTTGATAATTATTATGATTCCCAAAGGTAATAAAACTACAGATAAGACAAGAGCTTATCAGCAGAGAGCTCAGCCTATGTTGTATCCATCTTTATATTCTTCAGGCTATGCTTGTACTTGGCTATGGTAGCAAGTCAAATGGTTCTTGAGTAAATAAATGAGAGATGAGACAAAAAGTTTGAACTGGAACTTGTCAGAAAAAAAACCAAGAGTGACCAATAAAAGCTTTGAAAACAGGATCAACTTCTTTCCTGATCAAGGAAATACAGACTAAGACAACAAAAGAGATACCATTTATACCCTTCAAAGTGGCAAAATGGAAAAATCTGAAAATATCAGGTTTTGGCAAGAGTGTAGAACAATTGAAAATCATACATACTAATGGTGGGAGTGTACAATGGTGCACTAAAGGAAGTTTGGAGAATACTTGGTATTATCTAATAAAGTTAAATGTTCCCATACTGCAACTTAGTCTTTAGGAAATCCCACATGTGTGCAGCGGGGGATGTGGCCAAGAATATTCACAACAACAGCATCATCCATAAGGGGTCCCAAATGGAAATAATCTAAATGTCCATCAAGAATAGTGTGGTTAAATATATTGTGTATGGTCATATAATGAAATACAGTGGAGTAGAAAATAATAAATGCATTCCTACTGAACCTCAGAGAAATAATATTTACTTTAAAAAGCAAGTGAAATAAAGTATGATCCCATATATACGAAGTTTTATCATGCTAAATGACAGATGTTATTTATTGGTATATACATAGAAGCAGGTCGGTGGTTATTCCTAGAGATTAGAGAAAATGGAGAAAAGATTTGAGAAAAAGCCTAGAGGGGTCTTTGAAAGTACTGGCAGTGCTAAATTATTTATACCTTATACATATACTAATCATCTGAACAACTGGCATTTAATTAAGATAAAAAATTTAAAAGGAATTAATTATAAGGTTTGAGCTAACTCTTTGGAATAACACCACATAAGAAATAGTTAATTGAGCAAAATTTCATTCTCCATATAACAATGGTTTATAATGGGGCTTTTCTGCAGAAGGGAAATGGTTGAAAATCGCAAATATGAAAATAAACCACAAGGTGGCATCCTGATCTCACATGTCCTATTCTGATTCCTTAATCCAAGTAACCTGGGAAATGTTGGGTATGGTTACAATCTGGAGTTTATTGTATCTATAGGGAATAGTAGATTTTTTTTCTTTTTGTTTTCTTTTTCTTCTCATTTCACTAATTATGCTCTATTTTATTTGTATATACTGTGCTATCAAATTAATGTTTGGGGGAAGCCATTGAAATAAATTCAGTGCAATGAGTGTGTTAGTCCAGCATGTGACATTCCCTCATTTGTTCCTCAGTAGGCCATGTATTCATGTGTTTATTCACTTAGCCAATGTTCACACATATTCGTTGAGTTTCTTCCCTGTAGGAGACAAAGAGCAAAGAGACCCTAAGACCCGATGGTGAAGGAAAACATTGTCACTATCATTTGCTTTCAGTGTAGCAGGTAGAGACAGTCATCACAGAATCACAAATTTAAACTGCAACTGACAAATTTTGTGAAGGAGAAAATGTGGTTCATGCAATTCCATAATGAGATTTTGAACCAGTTGGTGATGTCAGAGGATGATCCATTGGATCTGAAAAATGAAGTTCAGTTACCTAGGTAAAAAAAGAGAGAAAAGAACATTCTTAAGAGAAGGAAGATGTGCAAGACCTTGTAACAAAGGAACAAGGAGAAAACCAGGTCCTGAAAAACAGCCAAGAGGGCTAGATAGCAAGTCAGGAGTAGCAGAGAGAAAAAGGGGCAGGGAACCCATGGCTCATGGCTTTGTAATTTGAGGTTGAGAATTTTGTCTTCACACCAAGAACACAAGGGCAGTCACAGAAAGGAGGATGCAGGGCAGGTCCAAGCTACTCAGAAGCACTGTAGAGCCAGTAATTTCTAGTAATTCTACCCTAAGTGCTCGATAGTAGCACAATTCCATTAACCTGTATATGGTTAGTTTTTGATAGTATAGGACATCATTTAAAAATAGCAATATAATTTCACTATCAGCAATATTCATTAAAGATTTTTCTTTTGAAAAAAACATGATCCTGGTAGAATTTACTTTGAATCAGACTAACAACCATTACTTTTGAAAACAGGAAACATAAACTATAAAAGATAAGAAAGAAGATGTTTATTTTATGATCACATTGTCTCAGGAAGAACCATAAGTTGGAAACTAGGAGAACTGGTTCATGTGACTGTAGAAAATATTATCTATCTTGGGCACTTTGGTTTTTTGCATCTGTAAGAGGAAGCACTAGTAGTTTATATAAACTCTGAAGTTCTGTCAATCTCAATTTTTTCGTAGAAAACTATGTACATTTAATGTCAAAAGAACAGATGTTGGAGGATTTAGTATGTATTTACATAAAGATTTGTGAGTGGGGAAGTAGAGGTTGTATGTAAGACCTAATGAGGTTTATTTTGGACCTTAAGATATTAAATAAACTTAATTTGAGTAAGTTGTAATAGTACTTATTGGTAGTATACTATGTGCCAGGTCCTATCTCACTTAAGGCTCAGAAAATCCCTGTGAGATAGATGTCTTAAAAAATTCATTTTACTAAAAAGTAAAACAAGCTTACATGCACACATTCAGTAATTTGTTCAAAGTCACACAGTTAATGTACCTCCAGATGTTTTCAGATCTGTCTGATTTCAGGATCTTTTCGTTTTTATGCTACTTACTACACTCTTCAAAGAGTTTTTTTTTTTAATGACATACATATTAAATCGAGTTTACTAGAATTATAATATGGATTTCACATTTTTTTCAAGGGGGTCTGTTGAATTCAAATACCAAGAATTTTAATAAGCTCTCAATATTAAACAAAACTGCTCAATAGGCTTGATTTAAGTAACTGAACATGCATTACTCTGGGTATGGCCATGAATTTGCCATCTCACAGAGAACACAGCGTGCTTGTTGATGTGTCTTTCCTGTATCAGGAGAGGATATACTTACAGAATTCTAACTCCACAGCTACATATTTAAAAAGAACAATTAAAAAATAACTTTCACCACTTCTCTATGTCATATCCTGAAGGCAATTTGTGAATTTTTTTTTTTTTCTCCTTTCTTCTCAAACTCTCCACACCCAGAGCAATGAGGCTGCCTACTGAATATTGGCATTTGAGAGAATGGCTAAAAGCATTTATACTGAAGTTTTGGTCCTGTGTTGTTTTTGATTCCTCTTGGGAATATTTGTGGTTTTGAGAGCCACATCAAAGGAGTAGCTCTGGGGTGAGAACTGGTCAACATGGGCCAGATAAGTCATGGTTTTATGCTAAGAATTGTTCCCATGACAGTCACGGAGAGAGGGCACGTGGTGTTTCAAGCCTGTTTTCTTGGGCGGCATGTAGGGCTTTAGTCTGTTCAATGATTCACTGATGGACTCATGATATCTTTTGCTGGGCTGTGTGGTCCATCAAGTCTCCTTTAAGTAACAGTAAAGGATGTGTGTCACCATTGGCTAGCACGCCCATGAACTTGGTTACCAGGCTGCACTGAGGTTTTAATGATATTACCAAACCTGACCATTTGTACTATTCTGTTTATATTTCAGCTGGTAGAAAGATATCAAAATAATAAAATAAATCTAATAGTGGGTGTTTGTCAGAAAAATGAATTGACTGACTTAGTAGGGTTGGCTTATGGTTGTGACAGAGATGTATTTTGATGAGAGTAAAATATGGTCTGCATGCTTCTGTGTTTGCTGTCATGACTGTGAATACATCTCTGTCATCTGTCAGATTCTCAAAGAAGCCTACTAAAATTAGCTGGCCAGGACAGACTGGCCAGGGTCAGGACAGAAGGCAACAATCTGGTTCACTCAGAGTCTATACAATGGCTACCCAAAGCCCCCATCAGACACACTGTTTGGTTAAACAAACAAACAAACAAAAAACTCTTAAGGTTCTCTGTAATTTGGGAGAAGGGTTAAAAAAAGAACTGCTGAAAGATGTAGGAAGCAGTTTTACCATACGGCAAATAATATTTAGCTTGATAGTTTATAATCAGGAAAGGAGGGATTAATTCAAGACCCTCAGTTGTTTTAGGAGTGTATGAGCAATTATAAATTAATCACCACATTTATAGAAGTGAAACATTCAGAATAATAGTCATTCTTTCCAAAATACATTTTCTTTCACATGAACAAATATGACTTCGTTTTTATAATAAGGAAAATGCAAAACTATTACAGTGTAAACATGATGAAAGAAATTTTAGAATTCCCCTGTCCAAATTATTCAACCTCTTTACATTCCTTAAACAAAAACCTTATAATACATTCTATTGCCGGCATGTATCATTTGATACGAAATAATCTCATCACTTTCATGAAGTGAAAGACTGACAACAGAGGTCAAGCAAACCCAATGTTTATTTTATAGAAGGCCAAGACCGGAGAAGCATGTAAAAATGTCTCTGGGCCTACAATTAAAAAAAAAATTATATATATATATACGTTTATAATATATATAATATATAATTTATAATATGTAATATATAATTTTTTATATATATATACGTATATATATATATATATGTTAACTGCATAGAAAACATTTTTAACTATAGACTAAAGAGTTTAGGTTAGTTTGAACCCTAGTAATGGAATTTGCTTAAGTGGGCAGGTTACTGAGCAGGTCAGCGTAAGTTAAATAAAGAATGTTGTTTTGTGACATGATAGACCTGGAATGTTTAAAAATTCAGAATAGTCCAGCATTAAAAACAAAAACAAACAAAAACAACAACCAAAAAAGTCTATTATATTCAATGGAAGAATAGAAACCAATTTTTTTTTCCCCAACTCATTTTTTTTTCTTTTCTTTTTTTTTTAAAAAAGCACCTTTTTTAAAGGTGTTGGGATTGAACCCAGGGCCTTGTGCTTACAAGGGATGTATTCTACCAACTGAGCTAAATCCCCAGCCCCTTCCCAACTCATTTTTCTTACTGTTTTGTCTTAGTTCTCCACCATTTTGCCTCACTTTTGTCAATCACCTTGAGTGAGACTGTACAATATTCTCTGGAAGGATTTATAGAGCTCTGGTAAGTTCACTGATGAAGATAAGATAGGACCTACTTGGAAGTTCAAGCCAGAGAACTACCCAAAGAATTTTCTCTTTTGTGTTGTATTATGGAATAAAGTGGAATTTCTCCCTTTTCCATCTTTTCATACACTCAAGGGTTGAGAAGTAGGTGTTTATGTTAATACTGCATATTCACCCTTACCGTTAGTCCAAAGGGATCCCACACAGGTTGAAATCCTAGGGTTCCAAAATCATGGGATAAAAAGCCATAGCCTAGAGGCCAAAAGTTGGCTGAAGAGTCAAACAGGCATAAGTTCAGTCAGAGCTCCACCTGCTAGATATGATGTGGGATAATTAATGCCTTTTTTTTTCCAATTCCTAATATACAAGTAAGTATACTACCTATGTCATAGTACAGTCATGAGTTTAAATGAGGAAACAGATTTCAAACACTCAGGATGGGGCTTAACATAGAAAACAACCAAATAGTATTAGCAGCTGATTTTCTTCCTTAGCTGTGTCCTACAGTGGGTGCTGGTTCCTATAGCTACAGCACAGGATCTGACCAACCTTATTCTTTTCCTTTCCTTTGAAGTAGGAAGTGAGGGGACCATGGGAAAAACCACCTGGTGTCTAGGGAACCACTTCCCATATGCTCTGGCCCCTTACAACAGATTGTGTAAGCTCAGGGGCTTTTCTTCTTTTTAATATCTCCCATCGAAGTTCAAAGACTTGTCCTTCCAAAGAATATGAGCTATAGTCACAGTTTATGATGTCATGTTTGCTGCAATGCTTTGTTGTAGTTGCTAAAATATCCACCACCCCAGTCATTGCTTAGATCTTAAAAGAATTATAAGAGGAAGCTAAACTTCACTCCAGTAAAACAGAATGAAAGTAGTCCCACTGGGCATCGAAAACCTGAAAACAAAACAAAACAAAACAAAACAAAACAAAACAAAACAAAACAAAACAAAACTATCCTTAGATTATTAAGCACACAAAGTCAACATAGATTCTTTAACTTGATCAGGATCCTATCCTAATAAGGTATTTTAAAGGTAAGCTAAACTAGCCACATTTTAATCTATGTACACCTCTAGCCATGGATTTCTAAAATGCATTCATTATAATATTATGTTAATATATTGCTTCAAATCCCAGATGCATTTTTCCATTTTTTACATGCTGGTAATTAGACCTTGCATTTGATAATGTCTTAAACTTACAAGAATATGGATTTCTGAACTCATATTGCTCTGTGATGATGTCATCTAAGATGATTACTCTCACTCTGTGATAACTTAATGAACAAAAAGAACAAGTCAAATAATAAGATAATCCAAAAGGCTTCACTATTGCTAATACCTTTGCACACATAGAAATGAGATCCATAGCTTTAGTTAATACTTGGAATTTTTTGTTTCAACATCACTTTTAAAATCCCTTGGATTTTTTCAGATATGCTAGGAAATATCTTATTTGTAATACAAAAAGTTTTCAAGAACAAAAAGCCCTCCCACCACCTCCCAGAAACCCCTTTCTTTACTCTCAACATACCTCCTTCTTTTGAGGGTCCCTGCAAATATCGAGGGCAGTAATATACCTGTCACTGTCAGACATAGGACTGCACTTCCACGTGCTCCTACACACTACTCCAAACCTGACACAGATAGCACAGTGCTGGGTAACCAGTAGTTATTCAATAAATACCTTCTGACCCACTGGTGTGAAATACAAAACTGTGTTTTTTAGTTAGCATACATACAGCTCTTGAAGGTGGAAAAACTCAAATTCTCCCAACTGCTGCCTTTTCTTTTTATCCTACTAAAATCGCTATGAGTTAATTTTGAGATCCACTTTTACACAAATAAAGGTCACCAATAAATCAAACCCTAAAATTTCTTTTTTCCCCTGCAACAAATTGAAAGGGCATAATCCCTTTTAAATTGTGGTAACGCACATGAAAATCACCATACTTAAAAGTGGTACACAACTTCACAGCACACCTGGATGAAAGATGGTAAATTCAATGGTCTGGTTCATATAAATAATGAAATGTGATTTAAAAGCTGATGACATGAAACACTCGCCATGGACCAATTAATTTGAAACTATTGAAATTACTGACAATGATTATCTTAAGGAACACTGACTTATCAACTCTGAGGCAAATTGGTTTGCAAACATTTAATCCATTAAACTGAAAATAACCCAAGTTTTGCAACAGGGAAGGAGAAAATTATAAGAAGAAAAATGAGGGAAGGAGTAAGAATGGGGATTTATCTTAAAATATTTAATTCAAATTTTAAAGTTCTTGACCTTTAAAGCAATTTGCATTTGAAAAAAGAACTGTTCTCTGAATGCTGTCATTACACTAAGCACAGAATCTTTAAGATCTTAAAATAAAAATTACTTATGACTATTGTTCATAAATCATGATTAAAAAACAAACTCCAGAGCTGGGAATGTTGCTCAGTGGCAGAATGCTTGCTTAGCATGCATGAGGCCATAGGTATTACAAAAAAGAACAATAGCCCCAAACCCTAAGAATCTATCTTCTTATTTGCTACCTACTTCCATCACAACCACTTGAAGGTATCAGAACCACAGAATTATAGACAGGAGGAATAAGATGATTTGCAACCCTCTCCCCTTTTTTATCCACTTAAGTACAGAAAAATAACTCTCCTGATTTTTACTTCGAGTATACTGATACACATGATAAGAACATTCTTTTTCTTTCTCTTCATGTTGTTTGGTCCAAAGGATTCAGGAACTTTGTATCTAGGGGACAATGCCCCCAATAGATCCACATCAACAAAATAAATTTTCTGGATGCAAGCATATGCCTATTTTGTAGTTATGTGATGTTTATAGATACTTTACAAATGTTTTTGAGTTACAAAATGCATTGCACATTCTAGATCATTATCCATAGGTGGTATTCTCACATTTGGAAATACTGAATTTGTGCTTTTCTAGGAATCATGGTTAAGACTAAAAAGGCAGAGGAAACTGATCACTTCTTGCCTCCAAATGTCTCATCTGTCAATGCTTAATTGATTTATAAACTCATACAAATGCTATTTTCAAGTGAGGTGTGAATTATACCAAATGATTTTGAAATATATAGAGAAAAACTATGTAAAGGAAGGCCTCACTTGAAATTCATATCAACTGTTCATCTGAAAATCAACTCATCCACATAGTCTAAAAGGACTTCATTTTAATTAGTGATATGTAGACCTTTGCATAGAAAGAGGTTACAAAGTAATGCGAAAAAGACTAGGTACAGTAATTTTAAAGTATTTAAAAGTATAATTTTGCATAATGTTTAACATTCTCATGTTTATTGCTTTCTCCACACAGCAGAGAAATGAAGTGCATAATAATACATGCTGTGTCTTTATCTCTCAAATATAAAATCTCACGTGCTCAATTTCAATGTATTAAGAGATTATTTTGCCATTAAACAAAATCAAATAAACAAAATGGCATTATGTAGTACTAGTCTAGGCATGGGCAAAAATAATTTATGTACATCCCATTGCATACATTCATCTTGATTTGGGATTAAACGTGATCACTAACTTTACCAATATTTTAAAATTGCGGTTTTTCTCTTCCCAATGTTCTCTCCTTTTTCTCATCACCTCCAGAAATACAACATCTCCCAAAAAGGTGACAAGATTAGATGTTACATATCATGTGGAGAAAATGAAGAGGATAAATATATAAAAATAGTCCAAATGAAACTGAATAAATTAATCCAAAGTCTTGCAAACTGGAGGAGGGTTTCCAAGTTGGCATGAATTGGCCTCTGGAAGGCACACAGTAGGCAATTGCTTCTAGATGCGCTACATAAATGTAAGGTTTATATAAAGAAGCACCGTATTTTGAACCATCTAAAAAAATTGCCTGGAGGCTTGCAGGCATGGCAGAAATGCTTGTTATTCTGGGTACTGATGGAATAATTGTTTATACCAATTCACTGCTAAACGTTACTGTTTGGCAAGTCTGTACAAAGAAAGCAAACTAAGATCAAACTAGGTCTTTCAACTTGAAAATAATTTTCAACAATCTCTTTGACCAATAAAAACTGTTGGTTTCAACAGAGTATTCTGGCATTGTCTGCAGCCTAAGGCAAGACTTCTGTTCCTTTCTTAACCTAAAGCCTACACTCTTCTTTACTTGTGCAATGTTGCATGTTCAGAAGAAAAACCTTCCTTAGCTCAGGCACTTATGAAAGACGGATTTTTTTCCCCATCAAGTTTCAAGGGAATTCAGTCATGACATTTCTGTTCCCCAATTCGGTTGTGCAGATGCACATGTAGTTGAATGTTACAGTCCATGTATTTTTCCAGGAAACTTTTAATGGAAACAAGGGTGAGTTTTCAAAAGTCGCTGATGTCAGTTACCAAGCTGCCTTAAACAAAAAAAGAAAAAAGATAATACCACATTTCCACTCGTGAGGTTTGTGTCTCAAATAGCTTTATTGTTCCTTTGCGGATCTGTAGGCATCTGTATGGCTACCTTCATGGTGCAGAGGTTTTAAGCTGACTCTGAAATGAAGGACATTCAGTTACAATTGCAAGAAGTTCAAGGATAACTTAAAAGGCTCCAACTTCTGTCCCCCAGGGTCGGTAAGGTTTACTGTTTGTTCCGCTGCTCGTCTGCTGGGGACTGGAGGTGGCTGACACGGATAAGGGTGGGCTGATTGCTGTTGCTGCTGCCACTGCTGCAGCTGCATTTGGGGGGAGCATGGGAAATGCTCCCGCAAAAGACAGAGGGAAGCTGTGTGCAGCTGCGGTGGCTGCTGCAGCTGCAGCATGGACGGTAGCTGAGAGGGACAAGAGAGAGGTGGAGAGAGGTGGCACACAAGGGGCAACGCTGCCGGTTGATGGCATTCGAAGGGCAGAATCTGCATGGGCAAATGTGGCCGTGAGGAGGGCAGAGCCATGGGCAGGAGGCACTTCTGAAGTTGTGGAGAGGCGACAGGGTGTTGACTCCGAAGCATGGAGTCCATTGGGTTGGAGCAGGGCCGCAGGAAGATGGTGGAAGGCTGCTGCCCAGTGATGTGGATGAAGGGTGTGATGGTGGTGGGCCATTGAGGATGTCATTGCGGCTGCCTCCCGCTGGGAGGCGCAAGTGCTGAGATGAGAGACGAGGCGCACGCGCAATGGATCTGAGGAGTCCAGGCCTTCTACAGAGCTTAGGTACCTGGCCACTTCTGTCAGGCACTCTCGGAATCCAATGCTCATGAAGTCCATGGCAAGGGCATGGGCGTCAAAGTAGCCTAAAAACGGTTTGAGGAGAGTTGGGGGTGGGGAAGGGGAGTGATGGGAGAGAGGAGCAAAATGAGATTATATGAGACCCACTGTGCCCTTTAGAATATTTAAGTAGAATGATAATCCTTTCTGAAAATATTGCCAGCTATTTATGGTTTTAATTTCTGTAAAAGAAAGTATACTTCCAAACTTACACGTATAACAACATTGGCAATGCAATGTTACAGTTGTTGTCGCAAGTAAATATCAGAGGGGGGAAAATTAAGAACATCCCTGTTTCAAATCTTCCAGGAAAAAAATTGGTATCTCTTCTCTAGCATTGTGGGATAATGACATTCCCCAGCAAACGTTTTTCATGGAAATAGAAAATGCTACTCTGCCTCTCTCACAAGAGTTAGAAATTACAAGGCTTATCTGAAACATCCTTTTTTGGCATTTTAACAGAGACTGTAAAGTGCAAATTAGCAGCTTGAGGACTTTCCTTAGAAATGTGCTACAATTTCAATAATTCATAAGTGCTTTATGACTCACAATTTTTTTATCAACAGAGTGAAAACATCTTATTTTGTATGAAATAAATGAAAACAAAATTGTTTTTTTTTTAATTGGTTGCTATTTTGATGATGTGATTTTTCTGTTGGGTAATACAAGGCTGTTCTAGTAACATGAGATTACTATTCTATAATCTTAGTTTTTCTGAAGTTCAAATATGCATCTCCTTTGTTGGTTATTTGACTTTTATCTGGCATCTACCCAAGGGAAAAATGTGTATTAATTGTATCTATGTATATGCATCAACACCCCACATCTGTATGGTTATTACTATAAAAATGGCTAAAGCTGAGCCACTTATATCAAAATCTTCTTTTATCCAGAGATAACACATTAAAGTACGAAATAGCAAGATCTGATTGTCATAGTGCCAATTTAGGGCATGATAACGGATATTTGGGGAAACAGCACCTTCTTTGATCACCAGTGTATCCAAGTATATCCTTTTTGGATTCTTTCTTATTTGCAATTTCTTTTTAAGTAATTTTCCAATTATAAGTTTACTGTACACATATTTCAGATGTATGTATACATGAATGAGAAACAGCATATTCAAATAAGATTATTTTCATTAAAGGCATTTACTATATTATCTTTTTATGTTTTTCAGATCAAAGTATTACCTGTTTATCATCTATTAAAAATTAGACTATCTTAAATTGGAATCAAAGTATTTTAGAAAAGGGTAATCACATATATTCAAAATTGTAAATCTAGAATTCCAATAGAAATCTGAAAATCCTAAAAAGATGTTTGGGGCAAATATATCCACCATTAAAACAGAAACAACAGCGCAATGCTGCTACAAGAGAATATAATGATATGTGAAAGATGGGCAGCAAAACTAGTTATCATCCCAAGACCGTGGCACAGTTAGTCAATAAAGCCCCTGGGATTAGGAGGAGAAGCTCCTCCTGAAAATGATGTCTCCATGAAAAGATTTCACATTTCAGTCCTTAGGGTTCTCTGCAGGGCTTTGCAGGCTTTTGATTTCCATTAGAGGAGGAGAAAGGTAATGATTAGCATCTAGAAACCCAGAAAGATTTAGAAAATTAGGTAATTCTACCAAATCTTCTCTGGAATCACCACAATCCCAAGATGGACTATAAAGAATGAACTAACAGGTTCGAAACTCCAGGAGCTTCTGAGAATTTTTATCTGTGGTCTGCTACATTTGTGGTTTGCCAGCTATGTTGCTGAGTCTTCTGTTGCATCTTACGAAGCATATGTTATTTAATTCCTATCCTATTGTTGAATGCAGAGGGAGATGATGATGAGCAGCTGTCTCTTGTGAATGGTTATTGGGCCAACAATAGCACACAGGTCCATAACCACGCTCTGTGCCAGCATGATTCTATGGACTTAAAGTCTTTTAAGTGCATTAACTCACAACAATCCCATGAGATGGACAGTTACCATCTATGATGAAATTGGGGCAAATAGGGGGTTAGTAATTTATCCCAGGTCATACAGATAACAGATGATCAGGCCTGGAGTCAGAAAGAGGCAACAAAGCAAGAGTCCGTGCTCTTCACCATGACATTTTGAGGCAGTTGGGAGTCTTTAGTCATGGAAGCCCCAACTGTCAGTCCCCCTTCTTTAAGACCCACATATTCTCCTGTTCTATGACCTCTCTAATGACCCAGCAGTCAGGAGACTTGCATGGTGTCTACTTGGAAATGTCTGCTCATAAACTATTCTGGGATGAATTTTAGGACTGTTCAGGTAGCCAAGAATAGCAACCAAGATGGAACTCAGCTTTTATTATGAAGCCAAAGAACAATATTACTCTTTAGAAGTACAACTCATGCCAAATATTTGAAACCCTGATAACAGTTTTTAGCTTCGGGACTAACAATGCCAAGGGGAGGAGAGTAATCACACTTTTCTTGCACCATCACTAGCTCAGTCTCTGAGACAGCAGGTGTGGAGACATATTCATGATGCTAGAGCTCATTCTGCTAGTTGAAGCCTCAAAGAGCAGCAGATTATTTCTGTTTCAGGTCAAAAATAAGGCAGTGGCCCAGCTTGGCTGGATCACTGTCTTCTATGATTTAACTCAATTCTCTATGTTAAAGAATGTTTGTATACGATACTATTCTTTATTCATTCAGGATGGCTTTTTGGGAAGGTATAACCTGGGATAAGCCATAATGTGTGAACTTCCTATACAATAATTACTCTCTACCTCACATGGGTAAAAGATGGTTAAGGGCAGGGCTGATAATCTACTAGTTCTCAGAATGGTAAAAAGTCATTTCCCTTCAAAGTCTTGCTCTGCCCTGATTGAGAAATAATAGCTATTAGTAGAAAGCTAACACTGAACACAGGAGGCCTCTAGTGTTTAGTTTAATACTTAACTCTTGTAGTACACTCTCCCTATTCAGTGGTTAAATATATTGAATAACTCCCTTGGATGAGATGAATATCAAAGGCTTTCAAAGGCTGAAAAAGCTACAAACAAGCAAATCATGTCTGCCATCATTCAAGTGATATTTGGGGAAGTAGGATAATAAAATCTGAATGAATATTACAGCTTTTAGTACCTCAAGTCTATTTTAGCATGAGATACTGATCCCTCTCTGACCCCTGGAAAATTCCTTCCTAAGGTACTGTGTAATACAGAGGACATCTCTCTAGGGAACTGGGCCCAGAGCAGACGCCTGTCTGTTTTGCCCAAGAATGAATCAACTCTGTTCATGGTTTCTGATAGAGACATTTACTACCTGCACTTCAAATGATTTGTTTAGTTTAAAGTCAAGTCCAACCAAACTCTAAAAAAAAAATAAAGAAAATAATTCTAGTTATTCCTTTACAATTCTTAAATTATTTTGAGTCCTGGTCTTGAGTTAAGGAAGCAAAAAGTAAAAGGAAGAAGGAAGAAAGAAAGAAAAGAAAGAAAGGATTGCTTCTAACCTCCTGTTTATGTTTGGATGTTTGTATGTTTGTTTTGTCTCTCTGTACAGATTCCAGCATGCGCTTCTTAAATCCCAAACAAATCTCTGACCAAGCTGCTGTGAATGAAGCTTTACTCCCACAGTATTATGAAAGCAAACACAAGCCCAGGGTCAAGTGCTTCTTTTGTTACAGAAGTTCTTTCCCACGAGTTCAATCCTGCCATTAGCATTGATTTCCATGGCTTTAATCTGGGGCAGCCTATCTCAGCTTGTTAAAGAACTGTTCAACTATGACTTCCTTACAATATTAGAGGGAAAGATGAAAAGAGAAAGGTAGAAAGGGAATTTAAAAAAAAAAAGCCACCAGCTTACCTTTACCCCCTGTTGCCTGAAGCATCTTCAAATGATCCACTGTCATTTGCAATATTTCGGCTTTTTCTAACTTTGCAGATCCCTTCATAAACAAATAATAAAGTCTCCTAAGTCTTACAGAAATTAACTTGGAACATTATAGATGGAATTTATTATTATGGTTTCAATTTTCCCTCTCATTAGAAAATTCTAAATTTATTATCTTCATAGGGAAATCTGAATTCTTTCCAAACTTTACATGAAAACACTCACTAATATGTCGTACCTAATAGGCACTGGCCATTTTAATTTTTAAAGACCAAAAGAAGGCATCAAATGATTTTTAATCATAAGAATAATTACATTCCTAAGATCACTCCACAAAATGTATTAAAATTGCAAAAACCTCAAACTTCGTGTTCCATCTCTACCTTGGTTAGTATTATATTTTATGAGAAGGCATTCAATATTCATACAATGATTAAGTCTAGATCAGTTGAATGCCAACTCTGGAAGATAAGGAGATAGGATTTTGGCAAATTATTGCTAAAAGCAGATGATTAAAAAAATACAAAGTTCTGATAAATCCTTAAGGTGATTCATAAAGGCCACCAGTAAGCAGAACCAAGGAGAAGAAAACAAAAACCAAAAACACATGATTAAGAGGGTTTTTATCCCTTAACAGTTACCAGCAGGTGTCACTGTGAATTTCATGATCACAAACAAAAAGGAATAATTTACAGTTTATTTAGTAAGCATCATAAATGTTTAAGGATTTTTAAATCTTTAAAAACAGTTCGTAATAAAAATTGTCTTGCAAATATATTTTTAAGTCCACCCTTTTAAAATAAGGCAACCCCTGGAAACCAATTGAAATACAAACGCACTGCCTCAAACGGTCTCAGTGGGCTGTGGATGGCTTCTAATTTCCTGGAAGAGCTAAATAATTAAACCAATTTTTTTTTTTTTTTTAAGGATTCTAAAGTTTATTCCAGGTTTCTATGCTTTACTGGTTTTGTGAAAATTATCAGCACTCAGGACATGGCAAGAGTGTTAGAGTTATTTAACTCTAAAGTTTAAACACTCTTATAATCATATTGTGACAAGGCCAGCTCTCTAGGGTTGGTAGCCAAGCCCTGCTAATGGGAAAGCTTATGTTTATGGTAACTAGCTGCCAAACAACTGAGGTTTTTTCTTAAGGTTTGTTTTAAGTCAACATTTATAGGGGAGTTAAAAAAAAAAAAAAAAAGAAAGAAAGAAAGAAAATCTAACCAATCAAGGGGGTGGGGGCAGGCCAAACTGACTGCTCCTCATAACTACACTCAAAATTTAAAAACATTTATTATTGACACTTTAATTTGCAGCCTTTGTCACTGAAAATGCTACTAATCAAAAGTATAATTTCCAAGTATTTAACTTATCAAAAACAGTCTCAGCATATAAACTGGGTGTCTTTCTCTTAAAGATATATAATCAATAGCATATCACATCCTGTACTTGTGTCAGTGTTCAGCTTTTCCATGAAGATGTACAAAAGTAGTTTCAGCGAAAGTGACCAATAACTAAAACTGCAGTTTCTGGAAAATCTCCAAGGACTTTGTAGGGCTTGTTTTATAATGTTTGTGGATTCATGAAGGAAACAAACAAAAACAATAAACAAACAACTGCTGTCTTGTACCCTATTTGGAATTCAATTGAAAATATTTTCAACAAGGACATGCTGCCGCATCTTTTGAAAGATGCTCTTAGAAATCCCTCCCATTAGCCACTACAGCAGAAGAAACGTGGCTTTTCTAAAACCACAAAGTAAGATTTAAACATTTGGCTTTCTGCTTTTCTAACTGTGTGAAATCTCTTTTTGTAAAAGAATATTTGAACCCTGAAAAGCGGCATTTATGACTAATTTGATTTTCACCAACTTTCCAAAATATGTCCCAAATCAAACATTCTATTAACCCAGGGATTAAAAATGAAAGTAAGTAACTTGGTAAATAAATTGTATTAGTAGTATTATTTAGGAAGTAGAACTAGAAAGATATTTCCTGGGCTTTATTTATTTATTTTTTTAATGAAAAAGATTTTTTTAATAGTTTGAGAAAAAATGATATTTCACATATAGGTTTTGAAGAATATTACATACAGCACAGTTTTAAATAAAACCACTACTGGTATTCATAGAAAGAACAGAAGAAAGCATGAACACTGTTACCCTAAAGGGGAAAATAAGCTAAAGAATGGAAATGTTTTTCAACTTCATGATGGATTATGTTTTTAATAGTTTTGCCACAACAAAGCATTTTATTGAAATAGCTGCTCTGTGCCAGATCAGGGCACATACACCATTATTTTAATGAGCTTTAACAAGAAACTCACATTCCCAGATGAGAGAATCAGATTCTTTGGGCTTTGGGGTGGGGTGGGGGGTAGCTTACTTGTTTTTCAAAAGCAGTTGGCACCAGTCGTCTCAACTCAGATAAACTGTTATTTATCCGATCCCGGCGCCTTTTCTCTATAATCTATCCCAAAGAAAGCAAAACAACAGAAGTTTATGAATACATAAATGATAAAATTACTCATAATGGAAAAAAACAACTGTTACACATTAGGCTGGATTACATAAAACAAAAAGAAAAAAAAATCACTTACCCCTCTTCTTTTCTTTCTTGCCATAATCTGAGATGTTGTTGTGGGAGAATTCGATCTAATCACAGAGCTAGTACTTTGCCTATGAAATAGGAAGAGTATGTCAGGTGCTGCATTAACATAACAATAGTTTCTTCTGGGTACTTCAAGGCACCCATTAAATATTCAAAGTACACAATTCATGCCTGTGTTATGTTTTTCTTAGTTCTTACTTCCCTCTTAATAGCCTTGTTTTGGGCTTTTCTGTCTCTTTTCAGGTAGGAATTATGCCTTTGAAAAATATTTTAATTGGTAATCCAGATGCCAATTCTATTGGTTCTCCCTCCTATCAGTCACAATGAACGAAGTAACCATTTTCAAAAATAAGGATCATATGAACCAGCACTATCACATAGTCATCATGCATCAAACTGTTGTCCCTAGATGCAAACTTTAAAATGTAGAGAAGTTATTACTACTTCAAAACTTCAATTAGTGGTGTCTTACAACAGGGGGGAAAAAACCCCCACAAATTTGATGTTCTGCACACTAACGTTCCAAAAAGACTAACCTAGATTACATATGTAATGATAGGAAAATTAAAATTAGGTTTAGTACTAAGTAAATGATTTACTTTGAAAACGAAACCATAGGTGTCACTCAGCCTTCAAACTAAGTTTAAATCTCCAGAAGCTGCAATCTACCTTGAATTTACGAATGAAAAGGCATTTTTATATTGAAAATTCAATTTTCATATTGAAAATTCAAATGATTATTTGGTCTCATAACTTTTACACTCCTTTCTAGTTTGTATCCCTTTCTCTTCATAATTCATGAATACTATGCTCCCTTATGGCTCAAATTGTCCAGGTCCTGTTATTTCATTTCAGAAATGTTGCACACACCAGGTTCCTATTACTTCACCTTCTCACTTCTGGATCTTATTTCTGAATTAATTAATTAACCCCTTCATTTTCATTCCTTCTGTACTGGTTTCACCTTTCACGTGACATCTTCCGTTTTTCAGACCTCATTTTTAAAGATGACACAACTCTTTAATAATTACTTTATAAACGTTTCAAGTAAGCATGGTTGCTTTTTTCAGTTTCCAGGCTCTGATTTGCTTAAAATAAGAATGTTAAAGAAAACCAGTTCTCCAAAGAGAGGAAGAATTTCACTCTTTGAGTGACAGCTGCAGATAAATAATTAAGGTGCTTCTGGGGATGCCAATTAGAGGCAATTATCATTTGACCCGCCTTGGCTCTAAAATGCCTTGGTAATCTCCCTCTGTCACAGGAAAGTGGAGGTCTGGCTTCTGTGATCAGGACGGCGATCTTTTCCAGGCTTAAGAATTATCAGTCAAAGAAATGCCTGATCAGAACTTTACATCTGTCACTCACTCGCGTGATAGATAAATCTCACACCGTTAACCTGCACAATTCAACCTACTTAGCCTTGACATCGTAGCTTGTTTTAATAGCTCCAAAAACCCAACCTCTCTAAAAATAAAAAGTCAAATTGTTTTTCTTTTCTCCTGAGCTATTTTGGAAGTGCCCCCAAATACAGCTTCAGCGGCGGGGGCGTCTCCAGTCGCCCGGACGTGCCTATCCGCGCGCCCAAGCTGACAGCCGGGGACCCTACCTCGCCAACGCCTGCACTCTCCGGTTCAGCTGCGTCCTCAGTCCTCTGCCCCACCCCTGGAGTGAAAACCCACACTCTCGCCCCACCCCAATACACGCTGAAAGAGCGCCCACCAAAGTTTCTCGGGCAAAACTTTATTCTACCAGGACGTTGCAGAGAGAAGCCTCGGGATTTCCAAGAAACGCTCGTGCCCAAAGCTCCCTGACACCCTTCGGCCCTTGCAGCTCCCGCCCAACCCGCGCTCACCCGGAGTAATTGTTCTCACTCCCCACGTCGATGGTCTCGTCCATGTCGCTCTCGGAGGTCGTCTCCTCGCAAGGGCGCTTCATCGCGGCAAAAACCGCTCCAGGAGCAGCCCTGCAGGAATCACCGACGCAGAGCGGGATGCAACACCCTCCCCGCCGGCCTCCTCCCTCCGTCCCTCCCGGGACTTCTGCAGGGGCGGCTTCAGCGGCGGCGCGGTCGGCTCCTCGCGGCTCTTTCCCACGCCGCAACCCTGCTCCGCGGCAAGAGCCGGCGCCGGCCACGCCCCCCAGCGCGGGCGGGGCCACCTCTCCCACTCCCAGCTTGCCCACCCCATCGCCCGCCGGGCACCGCCTCCTCGGGGGCCGGCGTGGCCGGTTATTGGCTGGGGTGGTGTGGGGCGTGGCCGTGATCGCCAATGCCCGCCCGGTTGCTCCCGCAAAGGCGTGGGAATGCTGCTGCCGCGCACCTGGGACCCTTGAGCTGCGCGCGGGCTGGGAGAGGCCGCAGAGAGCTTGGTGCGGGCTGCATAATTCCAGCTAGTGAAGCGCCCGGGTGCAGACGCCGGCGCGGCGGAGGCGGAGGCGGAGGCGAGCGGGCGAGAGGCGGGCTCTGGACTTGGGGTTTCGGCCCTCCTCAGCTCCCGGCGGTCTCTCCCGGGGAGTCTTAGTTTTGTGTTTAAAGAATAACCCCAAGCGCGTGGCTGAGTGTGAACAAGCGTGTGTGACGTCGGGAGGCGCCGTGGCTTAACCGAACCGCCCCGCTCGGCTGTCCCTTGTCTGGACCAAAACTGCTGACTGGCTGACCCCAGCGGTCACATTTGCCCTCTGGGGTTTTTGAAAACTTTAAATCAATGTTGCTTTTCTCTCTTGACAACTCCTGAGGCTACTTCCGCAGCCTCTAGGCTGTGGACAGATAAAGACGCGAGTTTCCCCGACCAGGTACTTAACCGCTGGCGGTCGGAGGGTTTGAGAGGGCCCGACTGATTTGCTATATCTCATTTATTTCCATGTTGGCTTCGGCCACAAGAACTGTTTTAGCAGACCCGGCTGAGTAGACCGTGGGCTGGAGTTTTGTCTACTCTGATGGTAGGAAGGACTAGAGCAATGCAGAGAGGATTTCGGGACACACTTTAGGGTTTCAAATTCGAGTTTCTTGGGCTTGGATAATCCAAATAAGTGCATAACTCCTCCCTCCGATCTCCCTGGCGTGTGCAATCGCAGTCGCAGAATTAATTAGAATTCAGGACGTGAAGATTCGTGCTTGGAAATTCAATTTCTTTCTAACGTCCCCATTCGTGTCCAATGGTTCTTAGTGCACTGGGCAACGATGGTTATCTAGAACTCCAGCTGTGCTTCCAAACCATGTTTTCAAGCTATTCTTTCTACGTTTTGTGGGATTTTTGAACCGGCTATGCCGCTGTCTTCACCAGGGCAGGAAGTAAGGGACATGTCCGAGCCTGGGAAGTCGGGGTCCGTTCACTCTCCGTGGCGCTTACATACCATGTGGAGGGCGGCGGGTGGGTTGGGGTCCTGCTGGAGACTCCACGCTTAGCGTTGGGACAGTTCTGTGCTTCGTGGAAAAAGAGGCGTGAGAAAGGGGCGTTTTGCATTCACTACGAACCTGCGCCACGTACGGATTCATTTTTTTCTAGGGATCTGCCCCGGATATCTCTTTGACAGTCCATTTTCTCTTAGCACAAGACCAGTGGGTAGGGAAGGAGAAGAGGAAAAGAAGTAGACATGAAAAGACTGAACCAGGGCGAGAATTGCTCTCAGGGAGTGCGGGAAGGAGCCGGGCCAACGCAGAGGACCCGGTGGTCAGCGTGTTAAACTCTGATTAAAACATAAAACTCCTTCCCCACTTGCCTGGGGCTCTTTTGTGCGGTCCCCACCGCGGTGCCTTCAGCAACCGTGTGAACAGAAATTCGAAACCTTTCATTCTGGCTTCTGAAACGCAACCCGGGGCTAATCACACAATCGGCGTGGAGCGGGTGGGGCCTGGCGGGGCTAGACCGGGTCAGCGCCCGGCCGCGGGGCCCCGGGTGGCGGTCACACTCCCTCTCCGCTGTCAGCCTCAAGCGGGTGTCCGGCCTGCGTGGGACTCCGGGCCTTTGGTCCGCGGTAGCGCAGGCTGCTTGAGAGCGCTCTCAGAGCAGAGTAGGCCGGCATCCCGACGCCACCCCCGCTCCAGGTCCCGGCAATCCATCGGAGGGTGAGCCCATCGCACACGGGTTCCGGGCTCCACCTCCCCAGTCTGAGCGCGCGGGTGGCCTGTGCGTCTCAGCCACAGGTGAACGCGCGGCAGCTGGTCAGTCGCGAGCTCAGCCTTCACAACTCTGGGTGCGGGCTGCACGTTTTTTAGAGAATGCCTACAAGTGCAATTAACGTTTGCCACGCGAGCAAATTAGCGGGCGCTTCCAAACGCCTGAGGCAAAACCTGAAATCACAATTGGAAAAAAGAAAGCTAAGTACCCCCCCTCACTGTACTAATGTATTTAATTATAATGATTGCGAAAAATTGCAAAAGGAAATGGTTTGCTTGCAATAAAGTAGCAACTGGTTAAAGTTTTTCCATATTTGTCTTTGAAGACTTGCCCGCTGTACCGTGTCATAAAGAAAAATATAGCAGGGACGAAAGCACACACGGATTTAATGTGGCACTATATAGTTTTTAAAGCAAAGTAGGTCATAGTTTTAAAATGTTTAGAACAGTGCGTGGTACATAGTATGCGTTGTGTGTCTGTTAAAGAGAATTCTTAGGGTAAAAGATAGCATTTTGAACACTATGGAAAGTGTCCGCTCATTTATTTTTAAAACACTTAATACCGAGTTAGAGCGACTTTTCCATTAGATCTTTTATTCCCCTTAGATATCCCATTTGGCCCTGTTTAGGTGCCTTGTCTGTCTCCCATCCCTCTGCCCGGGGTTAGAGGGAGAAACAGAGGAAGTTTTCTTAAAGCCCCCTGCCCCCAGCACACTTAAAAAAGGTCGCGGATTGGAGGTGGGGGGCGGAGTGAGGAGTTGTAGGGTGGTGTAAGCGAAGAGAAAGAAAAGAGAGAAAATGAGAGAACGGCGGGATTTTAAGCCTCATTGCCCTTGGGTGACAACCTTTTCAGGGAAAGTTAGTTGAAGGCTTACTAAGAAGCCGAGTAGAAGAAAAGATGTCCGGAGTAGAGTAACCTACAGTTCTTTCCTTTCTTTCTTTTTGAAAGATTTGAATAATGAGATAATTAGACTGATAGATATGGTGGTGGTGATGGTGGGAGGACTGTCCTAGAAACGAAATGCTCTTGGGAAAGAAAGGCCAGGAAGACAGATCCAAAAGGAATGGAGGAAGGGAAAGTCTGTCGCCTTCCCGAAACTGGTCCTTTGCCGGTGTTTTGTACTTCCATGATTTTGACTCTCTTGATCTGAGAATGGTATGTCCAATGAAATTTGGCCTAAAGACATCCAATTCAGTGGTTTTGATATCCCTCTCCGAAGACTCCATTTATTATGAAGTTTGGTTTTCACATAAATATTGATACATTTGACAATCTTGATCAAGTCTTATCTTGTCCCACAAAGTTTGTGTTTTGTTGTACAAACTATGAAGTGATTGCTTTGCTGTAATTCTAAAATTCTCTTGAGGCATTTTGGGAATGAATTGGGGTCTCTTTTTATTCTTTTTGTTCTGCTTTTCTCTTCATTAGAGCCCTCTGATTTTTAAAAATCCATTGTCACACTTTGTTACATGTGGCTTTTTTGAGTCCTTTGAGATTCTTTACAATTATTTATAAAATGTCAGGTATCCCAGCATTTGGCTCAGAAAGCCATCAAAGGCATACCACTTTAAAAATGTTTGAAGGTAGTTTGTTGGAAATGAAACCAGGGCAGTTCTGTTATTTAGAGAGCTTTCTGTAACCTAAATGCACATAGTTCAGTATTTTACACCTTTTGAAGTGTGATTATTTACAGGTCTTTCTCCCACATAGGGAGGATAAACAGGGTCCTGTGGTAAGTACTAGTCTATTTGCAATTGCTGGGTAGGTGATAAGCACAAGTGTATCTGTGGGCAGCCTGACTGGGAGGTCTTCCTTGAATACATGGCTATGCAGAGCTGGCAAGGGAAGTGGAAGACAAGGGCAAGATCCTTGTGAATTTCAGTACCTTTCCTAACATCAGGCTGGCTGAAGGCAGGCCAATATAGGGTCACTGTGGGACAAAAATGTGCAAGCCATTAAAGCAAAACAAAGCTCAAAACCCAGCATAAATTTTGGCCCACCAACCTTGAAGTCATCTCTAAGAGGGAGCTGATTTACCTGTTAACCATATTCTTGTAGTCAGTCACACATCTGCATTATTTCTGCCCCATTAGGAGCTACTTGCTATATCTAAGTTTCCAAGGAAGGACATCTAAGATCACAAACTCTCTTTTCCTGGAAGTTACAATGTTTAAATTGATCTCTGCTATTAAGGGAAAATTTATTTAAAAGCTTTTATTTCATGGTGTTATTAGTGTTTAGCACATGTCCAAAGATGAAGACTGTTTTATTGTAGGACCCTTGAAAAGAGGGTCCTGTAGCAAGTAAGGTTTTCCATACTCCAGAAAGCAGCAGCCATAAGATATCAACACTCACTGTACTAATTGAACTCTTCATGGGAATGTAATTGATGTTGGCAGGCTTTTCTTTTAAGGAAAGCCCTTAAATGTCCATATTCTTGAAATTGGTTTGATTGGCAGATTTTTCCTCTCTTTTAAGGATATAGCAAAACACATTCAACTTCTGTCATGAAAATGATCTTTTAACTAACTGTATTTCCTCATCCTCTGGGATAATGAGTGGCATACAATGGGTATAATAAATGTCTGGAATAAATTTTTTATTAAAATGAACCCTCTACTTTTTTCTATAGAGTTTAGAAATATTGGCATAAAATAGAAATAAAAATGAATTAATGGGCCATGAAAAGATGAAGAGAATATATTTAAATATGAAGAGAAAGCATATATTGAGAATGGGCCCTTACTTCAGCCCTGAGCTTGCTGGAAGCCAAATCAGAAGAAAAACAGTGAATTTTCTAATTTTTATATTCAGATAATTGGAAGCACACAGTTTCTCACAAAAGAAAAACTTCATCCAGTCACTTGAATACTAAAAGAACTTCATGATGGCCTTGGTCACTGATTTTAAAAGGTATTTAAGATAATTATTTTTTTTTGTCAAAAACTCTCTTGAAAATATCTCCATTAATTATAACATGAAAAATAGCATTGACATGATGCATAAATGAAGACAATAGTTTATCTCCTAATCGCTGAATAAACCATGCACTAAACTGTCAAAATTAATTAATTGACATTAATAGGACCAATGTCTGACAGTGTTCCAAAAAAATGTGAATTCTCTGTAAGAAAGTGTCTGCTCTTAGTTTCAGATAGAAAAAGAAGTTTCAATTAGAGATTCCTGAATCTGTTTGGCATTACTTAATAAAAGTGAAAGAAACAGAAAGATTCTTGATATTTGTGAAATATCAAGTACTAGGGAAAGTTTTAAGACTAAACATTTACCCACAGAATGCAAATGCACATCAATATTTTTGTAATACTTCATTGGAACATTTTTATTAGATATGTGCATTTTATGCCCTCTTATTTTTAAGTTGATAGGCAACTTTCTGGAAAAAAAAACAAAATAGAAATAAGAACTTGCTAATTTTACATTTTCTGTGGAAAAAAATACAGGCTATTTTTGGACCTTGGTGATTTGCAAATCTATTGAAATACATACTGTCCAAGAATCATAGAAAGACAGCAATTTTTCCCCCCTTAGACAGGCTAAATTTATTCTACCAGGTAAGAATTTAACTAATTCATGGTATATATTGGTTAAAAGCTTAACATTTGCACAGCAGTCGTTTTTTTCTTGTTTTAGCCTTCAAAATGATTTAATAATATATTAATATATTGGGAATATTGGACTAAACATTTTTTAGAGGTATATTTTTTTTTGGTCCAAAGTAATAGCTCATTTCATTCTAGGAAGTAAGTACTTTAATGAAAACAGCTATTGGTTGAGGGGTTTCAATATTCACCACTGCAGTGCACTCTTTGAAAAAACAGAATGTAACGCTCCTTAACAGAGCAACCAAGCTCAGCTGCAGCATGGGGAAAGATGGGCAGCGCACTATGCCTTGAATATGTAGGAAAGGTACACAGTGGTTTCCATAGCACTTTCAATCTGATTATTGAATTATGAATCAACACTCACTGCACTGCAGGATTTTCTGTTGTTGTTAAGCCTGGCTATCAGGATTTTCCTAGAATAACAGTCTTAACAGGAACATTAAGGAAAGTCTGAAAGACAGAATGTGATTAGAAAATAGAGCACCAAGAAATGACAGATGTAGGCATGTATGTATACCTCTGTCTACAAATAGAAGTAACTATAGGTAGACACAGCACAAAATAATTGATTTTATAGTTGACATGACTTGGTTGTTGGCATATAAAAGGCCATGTAATATTGGTTATAGGCCTGTAGCTTAAATCATAGAGGAAAATTGCTGCGTTTTGGAGTTAAAACCATTTGCAAAATGGGATTTATAGATTTTCATATATTTGGGGGTATTAATTTTTTAAAATTTCATTAGTTTATTTTAGTTTTAGAAACTGTAAAATAAAATAATGCCTTATATTTTGTCTATTCTATTGTCTACATTTTAGAGAAATTTCTTTATGCAATTTTAAAAATGTATACCCTTAAAAAAATCAGTATTTTGAACCTTTTATGGTAATAGGAATAAGATTGTTATGATAGAGAGTTTGAAGAGTGATTCTGGTATTCAGATGGAATACTTGAATAACCATGTCCTTTTTCTATGAATCCATGAAATTTTGCAAAATTAATTATCTACTTGTGTATATAAATTCTAGATGGGATAAAAAGGATTTGAACACAATTTTTAATTTAATTTAAATGATATATTCATGCTTTTTGGAGTGTGAATTGGGAAAAGAATGTCCGTACTTTAACAATGAAACACTTTGTTCTTAAAAATGGAGTTTGAGAACATTATAGTGTTCTATCTATAGATCAAATAGATATAACTCTATGTGGTGTCTGGCAGGGTGGGAATGATCTAAAAATGAACCGAAGAGGTTATAGGCAGAGATCATTGATAGAACTGTTACAGTGTGTACTTGAAAGTAATGAGACTAACTTTCATTAGTCATCGCTTGATTTTCCTCTTAATTTGTTCATTCTCATTTCCAGGCCACGAAGATACTGACCACCTACTTTGAGCAACGTTTCCTGCTAAGTAGTGTGGGTGAGATATGGTGAACAAGATTCAATTCCTGCTATCTGGAAATAGCAGCAAAAATAATATGGGAGTCTAAACAAATAACTATTATGTAAAGTGGGATGTATTCAAGGCCAAAGTAAGCAGAAAACTACATGTTATAGACCCAAAGAAAGAAAAGGTTCATTTTTAAAGGGAGATTTCAGCAATGGCAGCTCCAAAATGTTTGTACAGGGTTAGAGACAGCAATCTTGTGGGAAGGATGAGGGTGGCCCAAGGATTTGTGTTTTCAAGCTCCATTTATGTAATAAGCACACTATCTTTACTTAGATATTATGTCTATTGTACTCTTAAACATTATGGGAAGTTAACATCTACGTTTATTTATCCTTCAGTGCTATCACAGGTTAAGAGGAACTGTGGCATTTGAGCAGGGCCTTGAAAGGTGTACAAAATAGCTACAATTTTAAATAGGACTTTTTGGAGAAGGATCAGCATTTGCAAAGACACAAAGGCTAAAGAGTGAATGATCCTTAGGGAAAGATGGGTGGTGCTTAGCTGGAATGGGGAAAATGGAAAGAAAGTGAATAGAGGGGAGAAAGTTGCCTTGGAAATGAGTTAGGCTGTAGGCAAATCATGGAGAAGCTGGGTAATCTCCTAAAGTCATTTGAAATTCACTGGAGGCTTTATAAGTAACATAATTTATTAGATGCACTCATTCCATCTAGTCAGGTTTCTTTCTTGTTTTAGTTGTCGTACTAACTCAAATTGAAAACATTACAGTAGAAGAAAAGTTCCAGGATAATTTGTCTTGGGAAATGGGATATTTTTATATTCATTGTTTCGCAATGCAAGACTTTTGGTCTTTAGAAGATGCTGTAGTTTGGGTATTGAATGTCTCCCAAGGACCTGGTGTTGAAGGTGTGGTCGTTCTGGTGTTATTGGGAGATGGTGGTACCTTTAGGAGGTGCAGTCTAGAGGAAAGAAATTAAGTCATTGGGGGCATGTTGTTGCAGGGGATATTGGAAGCCTGTCCCTTTTCTATCTCTTCTTTTGTTTCCTGGTTGCCATGAGACAAACTCCACCATGCAGTTCTGCCACAATATACTCTGCAACCACAGACCTAAAACAACAGGGACCATGGACTAAAACCTCTAAAACTGAGCCAAATAAACCTTTCCCCCTTGTAAGTTATGTCAGGTGTTTGTTATAGTGATGGAAAGCTGAGTAACACAGAAACACCATCAGGTAGGACTGTGGACAGAACCCTTGGGAAGCTCATTGCTTTTAATTAGAATCTTTGGGTTTGTCTAATATGACCAAATTTATATGAAAAAAAAAAAAAAGTTCACTGCCTGCCCTGAGGAGTACTCACATAATTATGCCAGGACTTGCACATCAGTATTTGTGGATTTCTTTTGAAATTGTCAAGTTGTTTTTAAAATTAGCACATGGTTATCCTCTCAATGATTAAGAGAACTTTCTAAAGTGAGATTTTCAGCTCATTGACTTCAAAGTAACACATAGTACAGGAATACTGCTCGCTATCTCTGGATTTATCCAGAGTAAATACCTTCAGTGAAAGATTGAGTCATGATTCTTTCTATAAAGAGTCATAAATAAACGTTCAAGGATTTTGCAACTCATGTATCATTTAACTGTTCTTAGATACATAAGGTTATGTCCCTTTCCCAAAAGGCTTTGTTGAAATGAAGGTTACTTGCATTTAAATGTTGAGTATTCAACAAGTAAGGAGCAGTGATGCTTAATACAGAAGTGCAAAGCAGACTTGAAGCTGTGACTTGTTCAAGTCACCCATTGCAGAGCAGATAGATAAAGACAAAGCTCCTATTAGTAAAGGTTAACAAGGAAGCACTCTTGTCAATCAGGGAGTTTAATTTGCAGCACTGAAATCTTTCCTTCAGAAATTATATTTCCAACTCCAGTCCACTGATCAATCATGTAGTGAGCTCTTCAGGGAATTCAAAAGCAATGGAATCTGTGATTCTTGCCCTTGGGGAATTTACTATTCAGAGAATACATTAATAATGATAATAGCAGGTACCATTAATCTCATGGTTTTTATGTGTTTAGAACTTGTTTAATCCAAAAAGCACTATGTGAATTAGTTTATTTAATCCTCCCCGGAACTCCTTGAGGTAGGTTTAATGATATCTTTATTTCGCTGGTGAGGAATCTGACCCAGTGAAGTTTAACTGCCCAAAGTTCTATGGATCTTATGGAGCAAAGTCATATTCTATCCACAGAATCTAATTCTGAACCAGTGCTCCTACCTGACTGGACATGGCTTTCAGGAATAATACATGTGGCACAGACAAAAACAGGGCAAAGGGTAGAAGTGATACCCAAGGAAAACTTGTTTCCAAAGACTGTTTAAATGTGTTGTTTGGAAAATCAAAACATATTCTTAAAAAGTATGTGTTACCTGGAAATTAGTTTTCTGGATTTATTCTCAAAAAGCCTATCTTCTCACGACAGGCCCCCAGGGAAGTTTGTGATTAAGAACATAAGCTTTGGAATCAACAGCAGGAGGGTCAGTCATACCCAGCTCTGCTGCTAGTTGTATCATCTTGAGCTTGCCACTTTTTCTAAAGTGAGATCTCACCCAATGGAGTTATTGACCTAACAATAGGCAAAAGAACAGATCAGATAATGTATGTCAAGTGCTTAGTAATGTTTGATACATGCAAAGTCACAGATAACCACTGATTAACTAAACCTGGCTTCTGAAAGCAGATAACCAAGTTCCTTGATTTTTTAAAATTAATGAAAAGCTTTTAAAATTTCTTTTATATTATTATAACAGTACATGTTCATTGCAAAATGAAAGTAAATCCATTAGCAAACATAGGAACATCCATATTTTTATTTAAACCTGGCAAAGATAATCACTATTAATACCTTGACAATTTTCCTTCTGGTTTTTAGTTTTTGTTTTCCTTTTCATAAACCATGAAGTCATTTTTGCTAAATACTGTTTTTTTTTTCTTTTTTTTTATTTACTTATTGATTCATTGAACACAAATGGAGTACAGTTATTGTTTCACTGGTTGTACACAAAGTAGAGTCACACCATCTGTGCGTTCATACATGTACACAGGGCAATGGTATCTGTCACACATTCTGTTATTATTTTTACCCCCCACCCCGCCCCCACCCCTCCCTTCCCTCTATGCTATCTATCCTTCCTCCATTCTTGCCACCCTTCCCCCCTGTATTAGGCATCATCATTCATTTATCAGAGAGACCATCCGGCCTTTGGATTTTTGGGATTGGCTGATCTCACTTAGCATAACAGTCTCCAACATCATCCATTTACCTACAAATGCCATAATTTTATTCTTCTTTATGGCTGAGTAATATTCCATTGTGTATATATACCACAGTTTCTTTATCCATTCATCTACTGAAGGGCATCTAGGTTGATTCCATATTCTAGCTATTGTGAATTGAGCAGCTATGAACATTGATGTGGCTGCATCACTGTAGTAATCTGATTTTAAGTCCTTTGGGTAAAGGCCAAGGAGTGGGATAGCAGGGTCAAATGGTGGATCCATTCCAAGTTTTCTAAGGAATCTCCACACTGCTTTCCAGAGTGGCTGCACCAACTTGCACTCCCACCAGCAATGGATGAGTGTACCCTTTTCCCCACATCCTCGCCAACACCTGTTGTTGCCTGTGTTCTTAATAAAAGACATTCTAATTGGGATAAGATGAAATCTTAAGGTGGTTTTGATTTGCATTTCTCTTATAACGAGGGATGTTGAACATTTTTTCATAAATCTGTTGATTGCTTGTAGATCTTCCTCTGTAAAGTGTCTGTTCATTTCCTTGGCCCATTTATTGATTGGGTTATTAGTGTTCTTGGTGTAAAGATTTTTGAGTACTTGGTAGATTCTGCTCTATCTGAAGTGTGTGTGGCAAAGATTTTCTCCCATTCTGAAGGCTCTCTCTTCACATTACTGATTGTTTCCTTTGCTGAGAAAAAGCTTTTTAGTTTGACTCTATC